>JAEMPF020032782.1:0-10860 GCA_022496165.2 Catalaphyllia jardinei | reverse complement strand
GAGTGCATACATGCGTGAAACAATCAACTTAATACTACATTTCTTACGGGGTTCGTAACCAGCGTTTTGATCTGTGCTTATTGTAAGCAGCGGCAGGCGAATGAGTCACTGTCTCCATTACTGATCTAAAAGTTCTAACGACTCTAACCAGCCGAACCTCAAAGAAACATTTTGACCCCGATCTGTTCTTATCTCAGTATTGTGTGTGATACCTGTACGATTATGGCAACTGTTTAAGAGGATCAACGGCGATCAAAGAGCTTTATCGCAAACGTCGAGAACGTATTTGCTCTTACTCGCAACTAAAGCCCTGCTCAAAAAGTTAGTGGATGACAACGCTATTCTTTACCAAATCAATTTGATAGTCATTTTAACCAAACACAAGATAAAATAGGTATTCCTTGGCTGGATTTTTATCCCGTCCACAAGCAGGCAGCACAAGAAACGAAAGATACTAATCACAGACCATAAAAATTAAGCAAAGCCCTCAATTCTACCCAGACAAACAAGGATATATTTCATACATTTTGACCATGATCCTCTCTGAAAGGAGACAAAACAAAACTCTCTCAAAACTTTAATTATACCAACGGTAGATCGTTTTAAAAATTTTTACACAGACCAATTTGGCAAATGTGGACAATCACAATGTACAACACACGCAACCATAGTTTTAGGGCCGTGCTGGGGTTTGTGTGATGTGACGGCGCGTGCGCGGAAGCTCCAGCAAGGAGCCAAATTGGCGCGAAATTCCATAATAAAGGCTGGTTCTCACAAGCGCATAAGCATAACATAAGCATAACAAGTGAGAACACCCCCGACATAAGAGTAAGCATAAGCAGAAACATAAGGAGAACGAACCCACTCACTTGTCTTATGCCATTCTCACATGCGCATAAGCATAAGCATAAGCACAAGAAAAACGAACATGTTTGCTCTTCTTGTGCTTATGCTTATGCTTATGCTTATGTCGCGGGTGTTCTCACTTGCTTATGCTTATGTTATGCTTGTGCTTGTACTTATGCTTATGCGCTAGTGAGAACAAGCCTTAACGCAATATAAATCGGCGAGAATATTTTTGGATTACGGAGGTTTGTTTTTCGCTAAGGCGGCTGCGTAAGAATTTGGTTCTCGCAGTGTTATACATACATACATAATCTTTATTTAACGTGGCTCTTCATTTACTGGCTCAGGGCTGGATGCTTTCTGCTTTGGCCGCTGAAGATCGATATCTGTACGATGGATGTCGAAGATTGGAACGATGTCTGGTTGCGATGACAAATGCCCCAGATCATGAAAGTAGGGCAGATGTCGTCACGAATATCCATGTCCTCGCTGTACTTGTGTCCCTCGACGTATTATTATTCTAATTTGCAAACACCTGAAAAAGGGGTTGAATGTTAATTGAGAGCAACATCGAAAAGATATGTTCATGACATGACTCTTCGGCATGTTGTAAAATTGCAACTAGAATCAATTTGAAAAACATGTTCTGGGTTGTAAAAATCAATGTTTGCAAATCCAATTTTTACAAATCAACGGTTAATTAACAAATTCATCCCTTACCAAAACTCCTTTCTGAGCTGTTAAGCGACGTCGTAATAGCACTTATGACTAAGTCGAAATCAAAACTCGGAGTCGTTGTCTCGGCGTAAAGTGGCATTCAGAGGTACAATAGAACTTTACAAGACTCGTTTCGTGATTGGTCCAGTTCCTTCTATTCCTGCTAGATCATAGTGACAGAGTCATGAGCAGAATCGGTACTCCGACTGACAGATCCACGTTTCATGAATCCAAGTTTTACAGATACAGATAACTTTGTACAAAACTCTAAACTGGTCTATCTTTACAACATGTCACAAAAAATAAACAAGAGAAATGACAACGCGACTGTCATGGTGAGTACAGTATAATGAATTTAACCACCTCTACAATAGCGGAACGATGAAAGCCAAAAGTTCGCATTCCTGACCAACGCAAAAGTATGGCTGTTTTGTAATCTACTGCTATTCTGTGAGATTTTGTTGGTGGCTTCAAATAGTACCGTTCAACATGGGTTAGCAGCTCTAGAACGTAAATGCGGGTCACCAATAAATAATAAGCACTTCAATAACCACGATACAACTTTTGAAATCCACGTTTCAGCAAGACTCGTGCATTCAACGAAAAAGAATTATCTGTAGTCCGAACCTGTGGAACAAAGTGCGTTCGCGGACGAAAATAGAATACACGTATGGCATTGATAAACACGTGGTTGATTATCGAATGAAAGTGAATGAGCAAAGACGAACGTTTCTGGACATACGATAGGAAACAAAGCACGTCCACAAATTTTGAGACGACTAATTGCAACTGCAAATCAGTATTGATTTTTGTAAACCACGTTTAATGGTTCGTTTCGGCCTAATGCTTATACAAAATTTAACGGTAGATTACTAAGTCTTCCGAGAGTGTTGTCGCTGAGCCGGTCGCTTCTTTGTGTCGCATTCAGCGATGCGATGCTACGCTTGGTTTTTTTCCAGCCTCTCAGCGGTCTTAAATCCTTTAATCTGATTGCCTAATCTAGCTAAAAACGCACAACGACGCGAAAATTACGCCATTTTCTTTTTTTCGTCAACGCGTGTTGCTTTGACTTAACCTGATCACTTTTCAATTTTCAATGACACCAATTGTTGTTTATACATAATGGAAATTTTGGGCCAAAAAGCAACTTTGTTAAACGTAATGTTTCCCTTCACAGCGTCACATGTAAAGGTCCGGTAATACGCGCAACATTTTTCTTCAACTTGTCTCGCAACATTGTTTCATGTATGACTACGATTGTGACCAACTTGTCTCGCAGCAAAATATACTGTTGCAAATCTGCAAATTCTATTCTCTATTTTCCAACTGTAAAATTCTCTTGGGAGGTCTGCGTATTCCCAAGAGCATTTCACAACATTAGTTTATTCAAAATTTGGGGGACTAAAGAGTGAAATATGAGTAAAAGGCCCTATGCACGATCCGATCAAATAGTACAAAAACACACATGCTGGTGAGCAAATTGCGCAACACTGCATCTCGTACCAGTCCACCTGGACCTGCCTTTGTTTTGGGAGTCCCAATGCACAACTACTCTGCAGCAGTTCTTCCGAGCCTTTTGCCTGTTTTGCCGCTTGTTTCGAAACGACAAAGGAGGTGCCCCAATGACTATGATAGCTCTTCACATTCGCAGATTCAAATTTGTTACGAGACAAGTTGTAGCGTCGTAATACGAGCAGCAAAACTAAAATTTGTTGCAGAAAATAAAACTCGGGTTTACATTGCGCAAAAATGCCTTAACTTGCAACACCGTGTTTTGCTGCGAGACAAGTTGGCCACGAAAGTGGTAATACGCGCAATTGCAATGCAACAATGTTGCGAAACAAACTGAAGAACAATGTTTTCTGCATTACCGGACCTTGAGTCCTCCAAATTCTGCAAACAGTATCGCTTTATGTGCTCGAAACTCACGCAAAATACATCATAGCCTGCGTACACAGCCGCCGCCTCTCATTCGCTTCCGCGGAAGCGAATGAGAGGCGGCTTGATTTTGAACTGTGCCGTTGATTTTGAGCGCGGCCGTATTCAGTCAAAACCTCGGACACACATTTTTCCCAAAACGGACGAAGCAAGGCCGGCAAATAACATATACTTACTTCAGTCAAAACCTCGCGCACACTTTTTCCCAAAACGGACGACCAAAGGCCGGCAAATAACATATACTAATTTTAAAAAAATCGTCATTGCTGATTCACTGCTCAATACAGAACTTCATGATGCCTCTAATGCATTCTCGTCCCCATAGCCCTATTCTCATCTCTTAGCCGGCGGGGCCTTGGCACGAGAATCGAAGGGCTCTGGGGACATAGGATTTTCGAATTAATTTGAATGTTTTGATTGGCTGTTTGGAAACAAAGAAATCTTGAGCGAAGTAAAAAATGCTCGCGCGGACTGCTCCCGCGAAGTGAGAAACAGCTGTGACCAGCGGCGTTTTACAATGCAATAATATGGAGGATTTGGAAGAACATTCTTACAATTTTTCATATTCACGGCTTAATACTTTTCATGGCTCAACACTTGTCCCTGTGGTGACAAAACGGCTTTTTGTTAGTTAATATTTTCCACGAGAAAGCGCAGCAAACAAACTGAAATTTTGAGTTTTAAAACGAAACGGTGGGAACTAGGTACAGAAAAGTGAAGAGAGTGTGCTTTGTTGCTGGCATCACTTTCTTCGCAGAAATTGTCGATCGTGGGGTCGTGTGAAAAGAGTTTGAGGTTCGCAACAGGTTGGAGAATCACATTCGTCGAGTCAGCTCAACACTCTACGGTGGAGAAAAGAAGAGCGAATCGCGAACGTGAAATGGTCGTATGTGTCTTTTCGTTGAGGGCGATCAACATCACATGAAAAATCCCAGTCAGTTCTGACCTATTGCTTCCAAGAATAACACGACTGAACTACAGCGCCTTCCACAATTTTTGAAAGTTGGAACCGTTTATATATGTCTAAAATATATGACTAAAATATGTTGCCTTTGAAGGTAAACGGTTTGTAAATGGCTTTGTTCCCCGGCGAATGTTGTTAGCATTTTTTTGGCTTTGGCATCAATGGAAGGCCAATAATTGATCTCCAGTTTTCTTTGCTGGCCCCAATCTCCAAGCAGGAAGGCGGAACTGCTGCTGTTGCTGCTGCTGATGATGATGAGTGGATAATGTTTCAGCTATGTACTGATGCAAAAAGTTAGGAAGTGTTCCTCTTATAGGCAGCTATAATTAATTGGTTTAGGTGAAATTAGGGGTTTGAAAACCAGGTCTCAGCAAGGCATCAATTTCAAAACATCTGTCACTGTATAAAACTATACACATCTAAAAATTCGCAACTCTGATATATGTGCAACTGAAAACAGACATTTAGATAATTCTGTTTGTGTTAACCACCTGACATTTAATTAGTGAGAGATTCGACATCAATCCCCAAAATGAAGAGACCTTATTACGAACATTGAGGGCAGAAAAAATATATCTGTTTTATCTAGCCTCATAAAAAATTTGGAGCAATTTGAGTTTTTACAAAATAGATGACTTGATTTTTTCATTTCATGGGTACTTAGAAAATAGTAACTTTATAGGAAACATCACCAATAATAGTCTTATGGATAAAGTTTACAGCGGATTAGAAAATATACAATGTGTGTTACAAACTAGGTGCTAAGCAATGAAATTTTCTCTTCTCAATAACAAGTGGCCAACCTATAATTTCCTCTTGCTATAGTAGTAATACAAATCAAGCAGACAGCTCAAGTTAAGAAGGTCTTCAACCAAGGGATACTGTTTTGAGGTCAAACTTTCCAATTATAATGTCAATATACAATGTCCATAATGGCAGTATATAAGCTGGAATAGATCACTGTGGGAGGCATAAATTCTGTCATAATTTGTAGTTTTGCTTTGTATAGAAGAAGCAGCACTTTGATTTGGTCACCACCAGTGTGTGCTCGTGTTGAACATGTGTAGAAAATGTTCTGCCTATTGAGGTTTACTGCAATGCTTTCTGGATCCACCATTCCATGGGAAGTTGATGTATTTTGTTCGCTCAGTTACTGTTGCAGTTAGTGCAACTGCAGGTCACTAGCATACCTAATTGGGAATATGCAGGCCTAAAACTCTTCCTGTAAATACAATGTATGAAAATGTTTGCTGATTTAACAATGCTTACGATAATAAGTTTGTGATCAGTGATAAACATGCAAGCAGCTCAGCCAAACAAATTTCCACACTTTGCATAAGTACATACTAGTATATCAAATTGTTGCAGACTAATTTTACTGTTTGAAAGCCTCTCATACAGTTTTAGAAATGATGATCACACAAACAATACCACTACTCACTGTAATAATTTGTAACCTAATCAGAAAATTCCACCCTCAGTTAGAGAATGTGAAGCAAGACTAAATAAAGAAGCTAAATTACATTTCTTGTACAAAGAAAGACACGCTGACTATCTCAAAAAAGGTTCAAAATTTTATTTGTCACATACTTTGTCCTGAAAGCATATTTGCTGAGAAAAATTCCTTCCCTTACAAATCTCTATATTTAACTGTAGTAAATGGAAATATTTCAAGACAGATATCCAATACTTGCCATTCTACCACGAGATGTGCCTCACCAATTTCGACAGCTCTCATATTGCGTCTCACATCTTCACAATTAATGGAATAACTTCCTTATTATAATTTTCCAACAATTGCCTCCGGGTGGCAATAAATTATTGGATACTTCAATAGCTTGATATCTTCAATTTCAATCTCGTGGCTCAGTTTTCCGAACCATTAGACAGCTGACTTGTAAATCATTTTGCTTCACGGTCTGATCTCGCATTAAAAGACGAAACAAGCCAATTATATGATTCAGTCGAGCCATGTCGGGAGTCAAAAACAAAGGCCAATAACAGAAAAATCAATGACTTGCCAAAGCAGGAAAAAATGAGCGTCTTTCTTTAAAATGACAGTGTTCTATATCACCTCTTTCTGACAGAGACATTCGCCAAATTGATACCATTTAAAGCCTGAAAAAAGATTCCTCGATCCTTCCTCGACGGCCGCCATTTTCACTCCCATACAGTATATAGAAACATCACGACTGCATACATGAAGACCGGAAGTCCTAGAATCTAGGACTGGAAAATCGTATATTTACAGAGCCCTTCGATTCTCGTGCCAAGGCCCCGCCGGCTAAGAGATGAGAATAGGGCTATGGGGACGAGAATGCCTCTAATGATGTAGAACAATATAAAAATGATACTTCAGTTTCTTCGATATGCCAACTTGGTATCATTACAGATTTCCCACACAAGGAGACACCTATTGTTCCACAATTGAAAGCATAAGGCCCCGGCCAAACGATCTCAAAATGTCAACGTAACATATTGCAATATAGTTGAGCGTAACATGTTGCGGGCGTTTGGCCACCCTGTTGTGACGTGTTGCGACATAGTGGGTGTTGTTGGCTCAAAATTGACTATTTTCAAACTTGAGCCAATAACACCCAACGTGTCGCAACACATCACAACAGGGTGGCCAAATGCACGCAACATGTTGCGCCCAACAATGTTGCGGTATGTTGCGTTGGCATGTTGGGAAAGAAAAAGCTTAATAATCTTACGATCATCTTACAACGTTATTATTTCTTTCACCACGCTGATCTCATTTGAAGTAGCAAGAAACGTTCCAGGATGACAATACCAAACTGCAAACTGTTATTTCTAGTTGTGAGAACCCTCTTTCTTTTGTCATTCTTGTTCTTAACATCATATTTTACAGCTGCCCAGTCCCTACGATCTAAGGCGCCATTTGCTTTGACAATACAATTCTCACAGTAAAGTTTGCCAGGAACACGACCTTGTCTAATCCAGGGAGCGAGATACTTGAAAACACCTTCTTTCTCCTCATCTGTCCATGGAGTATGGGCAGTCGACTCTGCAAATCGAAAACGCTTACGTTAGTACGGGAAGAGCGCCTCAAAACCGTTATACTAAAACAGCGCCAGTATGAAAAGTTATTGCAATGTCGAGTAAAAGGACGATGATTTTAAATGCCTCGCCAGAAAAACTCATTCCGAAACGACATTTGTAACCAGATATATTGATATTGTAATAGATTTACTGCTCGCAAACTATAAATTAACGCAATAAGTCGAATCAACCAAGGTAACAAACACGCATCAAATCCTACCTTGTTCAGTCAGGTGTCTGCATACATTTGAGATATAAACTGCAGTGAATAAATATTCCAGACTTACTCCCTGACTTGAGCACGGCCTTTTTAGCTTTCTTCTTTGCTAGACTTTTCCCAACAACTTTTTCCGTCTTGCAGGTTTTTTGACAACTAATAATTAAAAATACAAAACGTCAGACAATCTAGACATGGGAAAAGAGAAAATTTCAACACGGTGTTAGATATTCACAGCGATTTTGATTTACTTCATTTACAAGAGGCGATTACATTGACATTTTTTTTTTACTAAAATCAAATATCCTACGTACTGTTTTTAAAGAAAGGAAATTTGACCAACTTACTCTTGGTCTTTGAAATGGCACATTTTAAACTCTCCTTATCTTGACCTTTATGTTTCTGAGAGCAACCACTCCTTATCGTCTTGTGTTCTATGTGGACAGAAAATACAAACTTCAACAAATCGTGATTTTTGAAAAAGACTCCACAAAGATAAAAGTGTACTCCGGGGGGAATGGTGAAACAACTCCCTCTTGTCCCCGCTTTATTATTACGGAATTAACCTACAATGTGTGTCGTTCAGACCAACTCCAGGCGGCGCCTTCCCAAACCCATACCTTTTCAGAGATGGGGGAAGGGGGACTTCTACAATCTCCCAATCTTGAATACATACTCAAGAGTGTCCTCATCACAATCATCAAGTTCCCCATCGGTGTCCGAAAATTTCGGATACGCAATATCTAGAAGGAAGTAATAAACAACAATATGAGTACGCATCGAAGACTAGAGTCGCTAACTACCAGCAGCTTGGAATAACTTGCCCCTTGTCTCGACAGAATGCAAATAGTGTTGTCGTATCTTGACACCTAAAACAAGTCGATAAAGGGAATAAGGGGCCTTTGGAGAAAATGTATCGAATACACTTTAATTTTATGGAAGAACCAAGCAAAAAGCTTTATTCGCACTGCTTAACATTAAACTTTGCCAAGCACTAGGAAAATATGACAGTTCCCCAACCTCTATATTCTTATATTTATTTCGAATAACCTCGCAAATTAAATGAATAGAAAAAAAGCCCATCCAGCTCGCCTGCGTTTCGGTTATTTCCAGTTTGCTATGAGAAAATATGAAATAAGTCTGAGAACCACTACCCTTGTACCTTCTTTTCTTTTTCTACTAACAAGTGCATTTCTAAAAGACGAAAACATGTTATGTTTCAGTACTTTTCTGACGATTATCTGACATTAAAGATCTAATTAAATAAATAATCGTCAGAAAAGCAAATCAGGACAATTTTTGGTCATTTTCAAATAAACTTGTCAATAGGAAATGAAGAAGGCTACGAAGGCAGTGGTGGATGTGATTTTCTCACGTTAACTTTTTTTCTTATCTACATCTTTCATTTTATTATTTGCAACTAAAATGTAACCTCTGATGATGTGGTCTTTTGCAGCCCTCAGTTCAATAGTATAAATACGAAAAATAATTACCATCCTCCTTACCTGAAGTTACGATCTTCTTTGTCCTTCTTCCTTTGGCTTCTATTATAAAATAAGTAAAAGATTAATGTCAAAGAATATAGAAATCCATACAGCAATGACATGAAGTGCCAAAAATCGTTTCATTGACCTCAATCTAAGACTAAAAGACTGATTTTGAAAAAATATTACCGGATCAAATCTCTGTATGAATTAACAGATCTACCGGGTAGTCAGCTTAATGCTGCGCTTCCTATTTGAACTCAGCAATCATGATATGAAAACTGATAGCACACGTAATCAGAAGGTCAATTTCCTTATTTGCCTTCTTAAAATCTACGATTTTCTAGGACTTGCATTTACCTCAAGCAAAATATGTACTACAGATATTTGTTGCCACTGCTGGCAGCAACGTCTCAAATGCTTTCCAGTTTTTAGGAATATCAACAAATGATTTTGTATCTTAGTGTTTGACATTCCTGATGATTTGCTGGCCACGTCTTTAGTCAAATCTTTCTGGGACATACTTTTCGTTTCTTGCTTCTTGGTAGAGCGTCCTGTCATTACAAGGTGTGGTAATAAACCATAAATACAAGGTGATTAACAGAGAAAACTTGCATTTTCGAAGATTTAAGGTGGCCTTACACTCCCTCGCAGGATCTTAAGTTTACAACAACGTTTCCTATTATCTTGCTTATAAATATCCCATAACAAAAATGGGGGTTTCCCCTAATGGTAACATTTAGCGCGTTTCTAACGGGTTTTATTGTTGCTATGGTAACCTCTTATATAAAGAGGATGATCACAACTTGTCGACCAGTGGGCTGGGAATTTGTGTGATACCATTATTGGAGGATGATATGAATAAGAGTGGTTGTCTTGATCTATCAAAGTATAAGCGATGGAAAGAGCTGGAAACTATTGCTTGCTTAACCTTGCTTAAGCCTCTTGATTCCCTGAGGAACATAGGGCCGCAACAACACTCCTCCAACGCACTCGATTCTGTGAGGTCCTCCTCAGCTGCGCCCATGTCGTTCCGATGGCCTTCACCTCTGCTTGGAGGATGATATGAATAAGAGTGGTTGTCTTGATCTATCAAAGTATAAGCGATGGAAAGAGCTGGAAACTATTGCAAGCCAACTTAATTCAGTTGGCCCCTTTCAATATTCTGCGAATGCAGGAAACAATTTACGTACCTGAAGACGTCCCGTCATCGACAGCATCAGTCTTGTCATCTTCCTCGCCATAAGTATCATTAAGTTCATCACCAGTGTCGGAAAGTGTTGGTTCTGCGATTTCTAACAAAACGTTTCCGAGTCAGATGGAGTAAACAAGAATATCATATAATCTTAAATACTCTAACGCCAGGGGCATGTTTGTAACATCTGAGATCTACTGCCTCTTAGCTTGTTTCTATCTCATTTGTTTTGATGCACCTTCGCACTGTCCATGTATAAAAGGGTAAGTGAGACAGACAGCATGATTGTCCTAGTTTTGGTATGAAAAACTAACTCCTATATAAGATACTAAAAGGACGGGAGGAAAAGCAAATTTTTCGAGTTTATGAAAGTAGATTCTATTAAAGACGACAGTAACAGTACTGTTAAACGTGACAAAAACATTGATAACCTTTG
>JAEMPF020032781.1:0-10860 GCA_022496165.2 Catalaphyllia jardinei | reverse complement strand
TGAGCATGCGCAGAATCCTTGTCTCCGGAAAAATTACTTCCGGCCGCATATTGTAGACATCGCGTCCTCTATCTTAAAGTCCCTAATAGTGAGAGATCACGTGATCCCCGAACCTCGTTGGAGCTGCGATTGTTTCGCGGGAAGCAGACAAGCGCACGATCACTGGTCGCCTGTGTAAGCTAGTCCAATCAAAACAATCCACATCAAGAACGTTGATTGGTTCTAAAAATACCATAAACTTAACTCTAGAGACATTGACTTTTCAGTCTCAAGCATCATGGCTTCTATCAAGGACAGCTTATGTCTCGTCATAGACTTAGAGGGTTTCTTTGTGCAAAAGAAATTTCAAGTACGTGAAATGGGCTATTACTCTTGGAATGATCACTTTGGCCGCCATGCTTTTTTCCAACCAGCAGCACTCAAAGACTTGTCTCACAAGGATAAAAAGACAGTGAACTTTGCAAAACATAAAATACACGGACTCACTTATCAACCTCGTTACCGAGAGAGAGCAAGATCAAGCAGAAATTGTCTTGCTGCGATTGTACAATTAATACAAGGCTTTTGAAAGAACTGTAGTAGCCTACAAAGAAGGTCAAATTGGAAAGGACTTGTTAAGCAAACTGAATATTCCTTGTCTCGATTTTGAAAGTTTGGGTTGCCCCAAATACGATCAGTTAAAACAAACGATTGTAGAACCGTTAGCGAGTTGTGGTTTTCACTTAAATGATAATATTCATCATTGTCCAATGACCAAGTGTCACACTTTTTGGTTATGGTTTCAAACCTATCGCATGTAAATAATTAGTTTCCACAGCCTGTAATTTTAGGGAAAAATTGATTGATATCTCTCTTAAGTCTTTGTTTATGTTAAAAACCAGGCTTTTTGCTCGGCCAACACGGAAACGAGGTTAATGACGTCATTCTTAAAGAATCGTCAGAAAACTTCGGGAAATTTTCGACAACCTTCATAAGACCTTCGGATAAGTTTTATAAGTTGTCGGAAAACTTCGGGAATTTATCGACAACCTTCGTAAGACCTTCGGATAAGGTTTATAAGTTGTCGGAAAACTTCGGGAATTTTTCGACAACCTTCATATGACCTTCGGATAAGTTTTATAAGTTGTCGGAAAACTTCGGGAAATTTTTGACAACCTTCGTATGACCTTCGGATAAGTTTTATAAGTTGTCGGAAAACTTCGGGAAATTTTCGACAACCTTCGTATGACCTTCGGATAAGTTTTATAAGTTGTCGGAAAACTTTGGGAAATTTTCGACAACCTTCGTATGACCTTCGGATAAGTTTTATAAGTTGTCGGAAAACCGGGAAATTTTCAACAACCTTCGTATGACCTTCAGATAAGTTCGTTAGTTCCCAGTCCGTACAGTTGTATTTTTGAATTTAAATTTATCTGTAACTGAATAATAATCACTTCTGATGATGTATGTTGTAACATACGAAACGTTAAGTTCATAAAGTTATGCAGTTCAAGCAAATGTTTGTAACCGCTGTTTGCGTTTTATTCTTCGTATGACCTTCGGATAAGTTTTATTGATTCGGTCGGAAAACTTCGGTTTTTTCATTTCAATCACTCATTGGCACTTATGTACAGAAATGCAGGCTAATGAGATTCAATGCTCTTTATCAATAAGCATCACAAGGTTTCATTTTATATCACTTCATATTTGACAGAATCATGCGTGTTTGTCGAGACTTTTAAGGAAAGAGGACACTTTGTGATGCCTATCGTAAAGAACACATCTCATTAACCTACATTTCTGGACATCTCTGCTCATTGGATGCTCATATTATTATTTATTAAAAGTTGACAAAGCAAATATCACACCATGTGTTTCACCATGTGCCCATAACGTCAATTTTTATTATTATTATTATTATTATTATTATTATTATTATTATTATTATTTTCCTATCTGATCCTATATTTCATGTCAGGTTCCTGAATCTACGTCACAACTCATTCCAAACAAAGGAAAGGCTATGGTGGACCAAAATGGTGAAAATTTGAGCGTTTTTCAAAACTTAAAATTGCATTTTATCCAAATCGATATTTTTTTCGCAGACGTTCATTGGGTAATATATAGAATCAAATGGGAATTAAAAGAAAACCAAAAAACTGACGTTATGGGCACTTTAAAGCAAAGTTTTCCCAAATGTTATTTACATGGCAAGTCGCAACATAAAAAACTACGCGATAAACGTCTCTTTCAATATTTCTGATGACGCTTTCTAAAACATTTAAAATAGTTACAACATTACACATTCTGATGTGATAGGCAAAACGAAACTGAAACAAAGCAAGAAAAAACTACATTAATATAACGCTTTCTAACCTATAATCATAAATATCGCGTTGGTGATAAACTATAAAAATACCACAATAATCTTGAATTTCCTCCGGTAAAACATAGTCCAGCAATATGCGAAAAAAAAACCCGATTACGTTGCGTATCAGCGTCACAAATTCCTAATGCTATCATAACATCAATATGAGGGAATGGAGAATGCAGTAGACCATCTAAAATTCTTTCCATCAGAAATTGAACATGCTCTGTCGGAAACGGGTAGCCAACTTCGAACTGAAGCAATTAAAAACTGACATGATTAATGTTTGGCAAACGTAAGCACGTAGTAAGAATGTGTTCGTAGAATTCTTTTGATTTTAGGCCATGCGTATAAAACAAGCGTCGGCTTATCACTCACTCACTGGACGCACGTGGTAATCAAGTTAACTTTGAAACAGACGCCATGTTTAAGTCAAACTTACCGCGTTCATTCGTTCTTCCAGTCCTTCTCTGTCCTGTATCGCAGTTTGAAGAGCGTTTATTGCCCGCTGCCGTGGTGGAATGTTACGCGGTGCAATAGCTTCCCCAAGCAGCTCCTCATTTCCTTCGTCGGGCAGTTCTCTGCGACAGTGTGGACAAAGTTGTGAGTTCCTCTCCCATTCTCTTTGGCAACTGCGGTGGGAGAATTTCTTACAGCATAGAAATCGTAGAACATTGCCTTCGATGATATTAAAGCCGTGATGTTCGTCCATCAAACAGAAAATGCAGTGTTTGTCGCGGCAGTTTACGGCACTATTTCTGCATCCAGACCGCGTAGTCTCGGGATTGACGCTGTGCCATTTTCTTGCAAAGAAACCTGCTAAGAGACTTTTCACTCGATTTGTATAATGTTAGCTAGCGCAATGCTTTTTGAAACTGGCGGGTTTTTTTCAAATGACGACTTTTTTAAAGGCGCGATATTTCAAAGACTACCCAAACGGTTCAAGCCACTTATCTGATTGGTCCAGCAAAGCGCTGCAAAATTCTGATTGGCCCATAGATGACGCATGTTCAACATGGGTTTGTTCATAAAAGATTAGAAAAAGTAGGGGAAAAGTATTCACATTTTCACTCGTGGAAAAATGGCTGTTAGCTTCGAAAATAATTATGTCGTGCTTTCAGAAGAACAGGCTCGGCATATAAGAAAGGCATGTGGAAGTGGACAAAGAGCTCAAAGCTTCAAAGTTTCTACGCTGCTTCAACCTTACTTCAACTTTAGCATTTTTAACTGGGAAAACGTTCCAGGACAGTCACGACTACGAAATAATAGAAGAAGGATACAAGGAGTGCCATGGATACTTCTTCATCTACATGTTCAAGATGAAGAAAGTAATTGGAGTCTGTCCATGGGGTTATCCCACGGACGAGATTTGCATTTACTTTTCCTGGAAGGAAGCTTACGGTCAGAAATTTAGAATAATTTCAGCGTATCCATTTTCTAGCGCCTACTATACATTCCTGAGGCGCAGAAAGAGTGGAATGAAACCTTACTAGTTAGTAACGGCTCCTACTGAACACAAACGGCTCTTTTAGGAGCCACCAAATTAATGAAAGTCAATGAACCAGTGTATTTTTCTCGAGCACGTGGAGACGTGCATTTAACATTCCCAAAATCGATTATCGATTAGCAAAACGTTAGCGTCATAAAATTCAGTTTGAAAGTAACTTCAAAACCAACAATGGATTTAATTGATGGGGGAACGACATCGTGGCGGCTGTCCGTTCTATTGAGAACGCGAACCAAGACAGCGATTCTCAAGAGGTAATAAATATAACGCGAAATGGGAGTATATGTCGGGGGTGAATACAAATCCGTGCCGTTATTCTGAACTAGGTCATGGAAATTGAGCGGAAAAATACCTTCATACATTTACTTACATGATTTTAATCAGACCAGGAATTTAAGGCGGTCACGGTTTTTCAAAACAAATTCGTTCGGTTTTAAATAGCTAGCTGTAAGCTTTTGTATCTGTCCCGAAATTTGAAGGAGGGTTCGAACATTGAATAGAAATTTACTCTTCTGATTTTCAAAAGAACGTTGAAGCGATAATGAACCTTTGTGTCATTATATCACTGCGTGATTCAATCCGACCTGAAAATTGAAGCGGCACCGCTTTTGAAAAAAGTTCGTCGGTTTTGAATAGATAACTGAAATTCTTTTATCAGTCCTGGAATTTGTAGGCGTTCACGGTTTTTCAAAACAAATTCGTTTGGTTTTAAATAGCTAGCTGTTAGCTTTTGTATCTGTCCCGAAATTTGAAGGAGGGCTCAAACATTGAATAGAAATTTACTCTTCTGATTTTCAAAAGAACATTGAAGCGATAATGAACCTTTGTGTTATTATATCACTCCGTGATTCAATCCGACCTGAAAATTGAAGCGGCACTGCTTTTGAAAAAAGTTCGTCGGTTTTGAATTCTTATAGACATTCTACCCGTATAACAGAAGTACTACCAGATAGATTTAGAATAAGCAAACCTATAGTGTTCGCGCGATTGTATTTTATAAACCTATAAGTTACAACGGAATCGCCACCGCTAATAAAGTTAAGATCATGATACAATGAATTAATTTGTTTCATTTGACCGCAGGATGTCCTAATTTGCATACGAGTTAAATACTCAGTTAAGACATGTAACAAAGGGTTATTATCTTAAAAATGAAATGTTTTAACTCTGTTATCTTAACTAAATAGGCTATTATCTTTTAAAGCGAATTGAAAGGACACTAAAAGACAAATGAAGGTATTTGTTTTTATGTGAGTTAATTGTGTAATTGTTATTCATTTACAACATAAAACAGTAATGAAATCGAAATACATCACGTTGACATTTGACTTTCGTAATTGTGATATACCAGTTATGTCATATGTCATTTGATTGGCTGCTGAAAATATGATTTCATTTTTCTGTAATATGATTAGAGGTTGCAAATGTGCTGTCATTTCCTGTAATATGATCGGTTAATGATACCAATAAAGTTGGGACTCGCTAGAAAGAAATCATTTGCAGATGGCGGAGTGTTGACTAAACTTCTGTGTCCCCGGATTAGATTTTGTGCGTCATGTCAAGACTTATGCACCATGTCAAACCACTTTGAGGATATAAGCGATGATCAATTGCTGGAGGCCGTTAATTCTACTGAGAATGGAACAGAAAACAATTCTTCCCAACAGGTAAATTTAATATGTTGTAACAAAAATATATTTTGTGAACTTTATGTGTGATGAAGCGGGTTATTTATTTCATTGTATGTTTTTCTCTTAGATTCTTGACGACTCTTTGGATGATGCGATTTTGTCAAATGTCGCTGAGGCTACAGAACGTCAACTCCCTAATCAAGAGCAACTCGGGGGGAGTCTTGCAACCATGGAACCTGGACGCTTCGAATTTGTTCTTAATCCGTACGTGGATAGTCACAGCAAAAAAAATGGGCGTTAGAGAACGTCACTACACCTCCAGCATTCGTCAGGTCGGACAATTTATACCTCAACAAAACTTGGCAGCAGCAATTGCTGATGGATTACATAGAGCAATCCAAAATTTGATTCTCCGAGACCGGATACCGACCGCTGATCGTGTCTACTTCAATTTAGCCAGCAATCGCTTAGTCAACAGCTATGCTTATCGAGGGTTACCGGCAGGAGAATGGTTAAATGGCAGCGATCGCGTCAACAGCCTGCTGCAGCAAATGTCAAAGGTGTTAAACTCAAACGAGAACTTTGAAATGAATGATTCATTTCAATTATCTTTTACACACGTCCGTGCGTCTCCTCGAGGTAGCGGTCAGAAACGAAAACTGAAACATGGACATTCTAATCCGGAAACTTTCAAACGTTTGAAAGCTTCTGTCATTACTATTGATAACAAAGATGAACTATGCTGCGCCCGAGCAATTGTGACAGCTAAAGCTAGAGTAGATCATCACCCTAAATGGAACAGCTTCAGAAGAGGTTTCTCTATCCGGAATGATGAAGCAATCAAGCTACATGTAGAAACCAACGTAGAAATCGGAAAATGCGGTTACCAGGAACTCACTAGATTTGCATTGACACCCTCTTTGAGCAATTACCAGCTCTTCCTCGTGGATGCTACCCGGGGTTATAGCGTGACTTCTTTTGGAAAGCCTCAGGAAAAACAATTGTATGATAATGAACACTATAATGTCATCACCACATTACCTGGGTTCTTTGGTAACAGTTATTTCTGCGCTAGGTGTCTCAAACCCCTACAACAACATCATTGTTCTTCCTGCTTACAAACAGGATGTGAGGACTTTACCAATGCCAGGTGTCGTAATCAGCCGCCAGCTACACCGTGCGGATCCTGTAAGCGGATGTTTTATGGTAATAATTGTTTTCAAAATCATCTGACGAAATCCTACAAAGGAAAAACCGCTGACTCCAAAAACATCAGTGTTTGCAGTCAACGCCGGAAATGTCGTAACTGTAAAAAATTGCTAGTGGGTCTAAAGAAGCAACAAGAACATGAATGCGGTTACTTAGAATGTCCCTCCTGCCATGAATACATAGAGGTTGCAAACCACCAATGCTTTATCCAGATACCTAAAATACCGGAAGAGCTAGCAGACGAAAGAAAAGAACAAAAGAAAAAGACAAAACGCAAGCGACGAACCGAGAGAAAGAGAAAACGCAAGCGACGAGCCGAAGCCGAGGCAGACGATAACTTTGATGATGATGATGATGATGATGATGACGATGATGATGATGATGATGACGATGATTATGAGAAGCCTCCCATTCTGGTTTTCTTCGATATCGAGGCTATGCAAGACATCGGCAAACACATCCCTAATCTTCTAATAGCGAAAACTGAGGAAGATAATTGTCCCCTCCACTTTAAAGGCGAAAACTGCATCCGTTATTTCCTGGAATGGCTGGATTCATTAACTGAAGAGGACACACGAAATGTAACTGTTCTGGCCCATAACTTTTCTGGCTACGACTCCTATTTCGTGGTAGAGGAATATCACCGCCAACACAGAGTCCTCAATCGAATCAGAAATGGAGCTAAACTTCTCCAATTAACCTTTGACAATATCAACTTTATTGACTCTATCATTTTTCCAAATGCCACTTTCTGCTTTTCCAAAGACATTTGGATTGACAGGGTTAAAGAAGGGCTATTTTCCTCACCTGTTTAACACGCCTGAAAATCAAACCTACGTAGGACCAATTCCTGACAAAGAATTTTACATGCCTCAATCAATGTCTGTTAGCAGTCGTAAAGACGTAATGGCACGATAAAGAAAGAGCTGAGAATGCAGTGTTCGATTTCCAGAAAGGATTGGCAGAATATTGCGAGTCTGACGTGAAATTACTGAAGCAAGGATGTCTTACTTTCAAACGACTGTTTGAAAAAGAGACAAAGTTTGACCCCTTCAGTCATATTACTATAGCTTCGGCCGGCAATCGAGACCTGCGGTAAAACCGAATGGAAGCAAACACAATTGCTTCCGAGCCTCTCTACGGTTGGCGACTTAAAACAAATTAGTCGAAAGTTGCCATGGAGTATCTACTGTGGCAACAAAGTCAGATCAGTGGGAGAATTCAGCATGTTGGAAATGATGGGGAATATCCCATTCCCCACAGTCGTTACACTGTGGACGGCTTCGACGCAACTTCAAACACGGTCTATGAATTTCAAGGTTGGTTTTGGCATGGCTGTCGCAAATGCTATCCTAACAGATCCGAAACACATCTTAGATTGGAGCACCGCTGCACTGCCGACGTCTATCTCTGCACACAGGAAAAACTTCAATTCTTGCGTGACAAAGGCTACAACGTCATAGAAATGTGGGAATGTGATTGGCGGAAAATGAAAGAACGACGGGAAGACGTCAGCAACTTTGTAGCCAGCCTCGATTTAGTGCAGCCGCTGAATCCCCGTGATGCTTTCTGCGGTGGACGAACAAATGCTGTCAACCTATCCTATCATCTGGCTAACATCGCCTCAGGAGAGAAGATTAATTATTATGATTTTACTTCCCTCTACCCCTTCATCAATAAGAATGCTGAGTATCCTGTCGGCCACCCTGAAATTATATTTCAGCCGGAAGATACAAACATTCAAAATTACTTCGGGATCGCCAAAGTCACAATATTGCCTCCGAAAAAACTGTTTCATTCAGTACTTCCGCTGCGTGAAAATGGAAAACTGACATTCCCGTTATGTAGAGCCTGTGTACAGGAAGAGATGGAAAAACCAATGCTACAACGCTCCTGGGTTTGCAGTCACAGCGACAGTGAAAGGCAAAGATGATGTTAAATTCTATGTGGGGGAAGTTTGGCCAGCACACTAACAAAACTCAAATCAAAGAGTTCGGGGACCCTATGAAGTTCAGTGCTTTCCATGAGAGTGATGCAAATGCAATTTGCTACGTGAGTGTATTGTCTGAAGACATCGTTGAAATTCACTACAAACTGAAATCGAATGACGAACCTGTCTCACCAAACCTCAACATTTTCATCGCCTGTTTCACGACATGTTGGGCTCGACTTCCTTTGTATGCAGCTCTGGACATGCTACAAGAACGAGTACTGTACACAGACACCGACAGTGTTATTTTTTTCCAGTTTACCTCATGAAAACAATCCTCCCCTTGACGACTTTCTCGGTGATTTCAAGGACGAGCTAGGGGAAGGCGATTTCGTCACCGAATTTGCGTCCGGAGGACCGAAAAACTGTGGCTACCTCACGAAGAAAGGAAAAGAAGAATGCAAAATGAGAGGAATCTCATTAAACAGTGAAGGTATCAAGCAATTAAATTATCAAGTGTTGAGGCAAAATGTTTTACACGAAATTCAACGCCCCCTTGAGAAAACGCGACAAACTGATATTTACAAACCTTATCACAACGTCCGAAACTCTAAAGAGTACTCACTGGCCACAGTCGCTCAGACGAAAAAGTACCAGCTTGTGTACGAAAAAAGAGTGATAGATCAAAGCAGCTTCAAAACATAACAAAGAGGATAACAAAGGAGGATGTGGAAATGGTTGAACTGTTGTGCCATTTGTAAACACTTTTGTAAATAGTTAAGCGTAATCCACTAGGGATCCTGTAATTTTAGGAAAACATTTGATAATAAAGCTGGTTTACTTAAAATTATGTGATTTCTTTGTTTATGACCCTGTGGCCCAATGGATAAAGCGATTGGCTACGGAGCTTTCCAATCCCTCTCTCTTAAGTCTTTGTTTATGCTAGAAACCAGGCTTTTTACTCGGCCAATACGGAAACGAGGTTAATGACGTCATTCCTTCACCCTCAAAGGGGGCGTGGCTTCTGGTTACCATGGATACGTCAAACTCAAGAAAACAATAGAACTCCTTTCCATAACAATACCTGTCAAATCCGTACTGGTCTAGCCCATACCACTACTATTATGCCTGAGAGAAATTGTTGCCCAGGCCGTGGACATAGCAGTTGCCCCTGCAAACTGCTCTACAGCCCAAGGCCTATGTCAGTCCAGCCCCCATCTAAATTCGCTCCCATAATGCTTATGAGTGGTTGAACTGTGAGCTGTTTGAAAAGCTAGTGAGGCGAATGTACCTTTTGAAGGCATCAGACTTCCATCTCCCGAGTAGACGGATCTGAGAATCAGAATAACCATGGGAGGCTGCCCCTATCCGAAAACTATGCCCTTTATATTTGGTGGAATCCAGCCCACAAATTGCTATTGCCCTTGCCAACCAATCATCAAATTCTGTTCGGGAAACTGGGACCCCATTCAGGTGTTGAAATAGGGGCCCTGGTCTCGAGCCACGCAATGAAAATATCGCAAGAGGTTGTCAACAGGGCAAACACCTGGTTGGCGAGGAATGATTATGGAGACTGGGGGCTGGTTGTAGTGGTGCTTCAAGTGGTGAAAGGTGAGCTTCGAAGGTGGCAAGGGCAAAGGGCAGGCACACTGGCCGAAAACATCTATTGAGAAGTTACTACATAACTTCCAAGCACGCCTATAAGGAGGGAGAGAAGATGGTTGGAGGCTGGAACGCAATAACTGTTTTACCACATCTGCCAATGTTCTGGCTGCAGGACTGTCAGGATAGGCACCGGAGTGAGTTGCATATGTGCTGGACCAAGGCGTCGAAATCTCTGAATCTGTAAACGGGACAAAGAGTCTGCCAAGTCATTCTTAGTGCCAGGCACATGACGTGCGCGGAATAAAGTGTTATTTTGTAAGCACTAGTCGTCGCATAAACGACATAAGGAACTTATCCCGACACCTGTTCTTACTGATAACATGGACTAAAGCCTCATTGTCTGTAAAGAATATAATACGCTGATTACGCATGAGATGACCCCAGGTGATAACACACGAAGGACAATAGGGTAAAATTCTAAGCTATTAAAAGACTTCCAAGAGGCAGGCCAAGGTCCATAAAACCGTTGGTCTCTAAAAACAGCCCCATAGCCCAATGAACCAGAAGCGTCGGTATAGAGCTGTAGACTAGCATTAGTGATCCAGTTGCGACTTAAGAAAAACGAAGAACC
>JAEMPF020032780.1:0-10870 GCA_022496165.2 Catalaphyllia jardinei | reverse complement strand
CCATCACCAACAAACTTGCAGCCAGAGATGCTTTCATGGTCGTGGTCAGTAGTTAAGAGGAGAGGGGTGCGAGCGCATAATCTAAATAAAAGGGGAAAAATGAGGTGAGTGAATAGAAAAGGGCACTAACACGAGGACAAAAATATTATTAAAAAATTGATACCACTATTACTTAAAAAAAATATAATATTAAGAATATAAAATGGATGAATATGTTAAAACCCCAGAAATGCAAAAACTAAAGAAAGAAAATTATAAAGAGTACAGAAAGAGATATGATCATTATAAACTAAGAAACACATCATGGTATTGTGATATTTGCAATAATGGAAAAGATTATAAATTAGGTGGAAAATGGTCTCATTTAGGAACAAAGAAACATGAGAGAAATATTTACAAACAAAGCAATTTAATAAAAATATAATTAAGAAAAAAATAAATTTAAAAAAAAATCGATACCTATTATATATTGTAATGATAAAATCTCAGAAAAAAGCAATTAATTCATATAAGATGGATGTAATTAATAGTTATATATTGAATCAACCTATATTTAGACCAGTAATAATGCCATATATGGGAGCTGGTCGAGATATACCTAAATTAAGACTAAAACCAAAGAAGAGACCAAATTTACAAAAACCTTTAATACCTGAAAAAGCACCATTTCCTCAAATGCCAACACCAAAACCAAGAATAAAAAGCAAGAGACCAACACCTGCTCCAAGAAATATTATTCAGAGACCAACACCTACTCCAAGAAATTTTATTCCACAAGCAATAATAAAAGATGTTAATCAATTTATAGAAAAAATAAAACCATTTTATAAACCAGAAGCAATAGCAGCATTTAGAAAAGAATTAAATGATAGAGAAAACCAAGTAATAAACCCAATTAAGAAATTAGATAATGCATTTGGTAGTTATGCATTTTCTGCGGAAATAGATATTTTAGATAAAAAAGATCCAAGAAATCAATTAAGTAGAGTTTATTATTGGATTAAAAAAATTATTACTAGCATATTTAAATATAAATAGAGGACTAAAATTTAGTATTGCAATTAAAATATTATTTTATAAGAAAAAATTTGATGAAAATGGTAAAGAATTTAGAGAATATGTTGAGGGGTCATTTAGTAATATTGATAAACCAGAAGTTGTAACAAATAGTGAAGAGATAAAAGATAATTATAATTTTATTGTAGAGGTTATATTAGAAAAAATATCAAAATGGTTATCTCAAGGATCTGGTTTAATAATAGAGGAGATAAAGAGTAATTTTATTAATATTGCAAAATATTCACCACTTGGTGGTGGATCATATATACCATTACCAAAAGAACTACAAAATTCAAATAAAGGTTTGATTAATATTAAAAATAATGATGATTATTGTGTGATTTGGAATTCAATAAGACAAGATAATCCAAGGGATAAAGATCCACAAAGAATTACACTAAAAGATAGAAGCTACTTTAAACATTATGATTTAAAAGGAATTAATTTTCCTTGTAAAGTAACTGATATAAAGAAGTTAGAGGATAGAATAAATAAAAATATTAATATTTTTGTATATGATAATGGAGTATATCCATTTTATATTAGTGAAAAAGATAATAAAAAAATATTAAATATGTTACAAATACAAGATGATGATAAAACTCATTATGTTTATATAAAAGATATAAATAAACTTTTATATAATAAAAATAAAAGAAACTGTAGAATGTATTACTGTATTCGATGTTTACATGGTTTTATAAGAGAAGACCTTTTAGAAAGTCATAAAAAAGATTGTAAAGATGTAAATGAAGGAAACTGTGCAACAAGATTACCAAAAATGTTTAAAGATATAAATGGTAAATGGAGAATACCAACTACTCACTTTAAAAATCATGCAAAAAAATTAAAGCAACCATTTACTATATATGCTGATTTTGAAGCAATCTTAGAAGATTTAAAAACACAAAAAGGTAATCAGAATGAATCTTTTACAATAAAAGAAAAGAGACATATTCCATGTAGTTTTGGTTATAAATTAGTTTGTACTTATGATAATAATTTTAGTAAAGAGATAAAATTTTATAGAGGAAAAGATGTTGTAAAAGAGTTTTTAAATTGTATATTAGAAGAAGAGAAATACTGCAAAGAGGTTGTAAAAAAACATTTTAATAAACCACTAAGGATGACTAATGAAGATATAGAAAATTTTAAAAATGCAAAAGAATGTCATATTTGTTGTAAGAAATATGAAAAGGATGAACAACCTGTAAGAGACCACTGTCATATAACTGGTAAATATAGAGGATCAGCACATAATGAATGTAATCTTAAATTTAGAGTAAGTGCTGATAATTTAAAAATACAAGTAGTATTTCATAATTTGAGAGGTTATGATGGTCATCTAATTGTAAAAGAGATTGGTGCTATATTAAAAGAAAAAAATAAGATAATAGATTCTGAAAACAAAGAAATAGAAAGATATAATGCACAACTTAGTAAAAAAGATGAAAAGAAAAAGAAAAAACGTAACCTAAATATTGGAATAATACCAAAAGATATAGAACAATATTTAACATTTTCAATAGGTAATATATCTTTTATTGATAGTGCTCAATTTTTACTTGGTTCATTAGAGAGTTTAGCAAGTTGTTTAGCAAGAAGTAAAGAGAATAAATTTAAATATCTTAGAGAATATTTTAAAGATGATGAAGAGTTTGAGTTGTCAAAGAGAAAAGGAGTATATCCTTATAGCTATATAGACTCATTTCAAAAGTTTAATGAGACTTGTTTGCCAGAAAAGAAATACTTTTTTAATGATTTAGTAGAGAGAGATATTGAAGATAAAGATTATGAACATGCAAAAAAAGTATGGAATAAGTTTGGTATAAAAAATATGGGAGAATACCATGATTTATATCTTAAGATTGATGTCCTATTATTAGCTGATATTTTTGAAAATTTTAGAGATACATGCTTAAAATATTATGGATTAGATCCACAACATTATATATCATCACCAAGTTTAGCTTGGGATTCAGCATTAAATAATAAAAGGGGAGTAAATAGTGGAGGAATATATTTAGATAAAATAATACAGGAAAACATAGACCAACTATATTTTTTTGAAAAAGCAAAGAGAGGAGGAATATGTAATATCCCACATAGAAATGCAATAGCAAATAATAAATATTTAAGTAATTATAATCCAAAAGAAAAAAGTACTTATATAATTTATCTTGATGCAAATAACCTTTATGGTTGGGCAATGTCAGAACCATTACCTTATAGTGGATTTAAATGGGTAAAAGATTTTCCAGAAGATAAAATGTTACCAAAAATAGAGGGAAAAGGAAGGTTTTATGAAGTAGACTTAGAATATCCAAAAGAGTTACATGATTTACATAATGACTATCCTTGTGCACCAGAGAGTATTAATATAACAAATGATATGTTATCAGACTTATGCTATGAATTAAAAGATAAGTTTAATATATCAGATACAAAAGTAAAAAAGCTAATGACAACACTAAGTGATAAAAAGAATTATGTAGTTCATGAAAGACTTTTAGAGTATTATTTAGAATTAGGTTTAAAATTAAAAAAGGTGCATAGGGTAATTGAATTTTTTGAAAAACCATGGTTGAAAGACTATATTCAATTTAATACAGATATGAGAACAAATGCAGAGACTGATTTTGAAAAAGATTTTTTTAAACTAATGAATAACAGTGTTTATGGAAAGACAATGGAAAATGTTAGAAAGAGATGTAATGTTTACCTTGAGACAGATAAAGATAAGTTTCTTAAAAAAGTAAAAACACCTTATTATGCTGGTTGTAAAATATTTTCAGATGATTTAGTTGCTGTTAATATGAGAAAGAAAGAGGTTTTAATAGATAAACCAATATACTGTGGTGTAGCTATTCTTGAATTAAGCAAATTGCTTATGTATAAATTTCACTATGGAACGATAAAACCACTATATGGTGATAGGGCAAAACTATTGTTTACTGATACTGACTCACTTATGTATGAAATAGAGACAGAAGATGTTTATGAAGACCTTTTTCAATTTAGAGATCAATTGGATAATCATAAATATCCAAAAGATTCAAAATTTAAATTTACTGAAAATAAACAAGTGATTGGAAAGTTTAAAGATGAGACTGCTGGAATACCTATAACAAAATTTGTTGGATTAAAGAGTAAAATGTATTCATTTAAAATAGAGAAGAAAATATTTGAAAGTGGAGAAGAGAAGATAATACATGAAGAAAAATTAAAAGCAAAAGGAGTAAAGAAATATTTAATAGATAATAATCACCCAAATGAGAGACACTTTAATTATTCTCATTTTGAAGATGTCCTATTTAATCAAAAAATAATAAAGACAGAAATGAAATGCATGAGATCAGACTATCACCAAATGTATAATATATTAATGAATAAAACAAGTCTATCATGTTATGATGATAAGAGATATGTACTTAATGATATAATAAGTACTTATGCATATGGTCATTACAAAATTTAGGATAGATCTTTTAAATCTTTTATATCTATCCAACTGTTGAATTTTTCAGGGTAACCTTTCCATTTAACTAAAGCTTTGTTGCCTTTTTTTCTAATTACTTTTTCTATTCTGAAAACAGTTTGATCTGTCTTTTGCAGCTCTTCTGTATAAAAAGATCCTTTTATTTCTTCACCATCTGAATCTTTTATTTTGTAAGTTATAGGATGTGTGGGTAAAATTCTATCTATAACGAATACTTCTTCTGTCCAATTTGGAGTGTATCCTTTATCGAAAGTTTTTCTTTTATATTTGCTTATACGAACAGTATCACCCACTTTAAATATAGGTTTACTATTACTATTACTATCTATTTCACTACCTACCGCATTAATTTTTAAATAAACTTTTCCATAGTTATGTTTCTTTCTAGCTTCATTTGGAGTCATACCTATGCTTCTATTTTTACTATTATTGTAAGAAGAGAGTATTTCATCCAAAATATCAATATAAACAGTATTATTTCTGATTGTAAACATCTTGTACATTTTCTCTTTAATAGTTCTATTCCATCGCTCACAGACAGCTGACTTTTCTTCATTTTGAGTAGAATAAATTTCTATATTATTTTTATCTAGTAAATCGAGAAAATTTTTATTGTAATACTCTTTGCCTTTATCAACCCATAACTTTTTTGGCTTAGCCTTACGTAAAATGGTTTCGAATGCTTTAGATACTTCTAAACCGGTTTTACTCTTTAAAGGTACAATCCACCCATATTTACTAAAAAGGTCTAAGACCATAAGAAGATATTTAAAACCTTTATTCCATTTACTAAGCTTTTGCATATCAACTAAATCAGAACACCAAATTTGGTCAACATTATGAACAATAACTCTTCTCTTATTAAAATTACGTCTTATAGGTTTATGTAACTCATCAGCCAATTTTTCTTGCCACCTTAAATTTTGGGCGTTTTTTTTTTATCATGAGCGCCTAAACCTAACTTTCTTTTTTTATCAATCATATTTCTAGCTAACCAATGACCCCATTGTCTCTCTTTCCAAGGAATTGCATCAAGAGCTTTAACCATCTTATTATCTGCTTTATGTTTACAAGATTTATCATCTCCACATACAGTATAGTCTACATCATGTTGCATTGCAATGGCATCTGCTGTACCAGTTGGTTTATCATATATCTCTAATATTTGACCTGTATTTTTATCAAATTTAACTTGTTTATTTAAATCATTATATGGACCAGTATACTTATGACCAGGAAGAGTCCAACCACCTTTTGGTTTTGGAAGCTTTCCAATAGCTTTATGAATATCTACTCCTTTTCCCTCTATTTTATCAGCTGCTGCATCTGCTGCTTCATCAACATATTGTTTTATTTTATCTTTAGCTTTATTAGATCTAATAAAGTCAGCTGTTTTTTTTCTTCCACTTTTAACCAATAATTTAGCATCATCAACAATACCCTCACCCTTTATCTTTTTTGATACATCATCAGTTATTGAATCAATAGCTTCATTTAAATACTGTTGACCTATTTGCTTAAATTTAGCTTTAGCTGTGTCAGATTTAATTGCATTAGCTACTCCTCTCCTTCCTAAGTTAAATAATCCTTTAGCGCCTGCTGATAAACCTTTAATAAACAACTCATCAAATCCAGATCCATACATTTGTCTTAAACCATTTACTTCATTATTAGATAGGAACTTAACCTTATTAATACCACATTCATCACATTTTACTTTTACTGCATGTCTATTATTAATAGTTTTAAAATATTGTTCTGACCCGGGTACATTGCCAGTATGTTTTCTTTGTTTAACACAATATATTTTTTTCATTTATACTATAATATTAAATATAAAAATCTTTTAAATCATAAAATTGCCCCTACAAGTGGAATACTGTTAAAAGGGCTGTTTGGACCTAATAATAGTCCTTTACCTTTTTTTGGTCTACCTCTTCTCCTTTTTACTGCAGTAGCTGGTTTTGCAACTTTAGGTACTCTTGGTTTTCTTGGTCTTGCAACACTTGGAGTAGCACTTCCTTTAACAAACCTAAACTTAGTAATGCCACACTCAGCACATTTACACTTCATAGCATTTCTACCATTACTAGTAACAACTCTAACCTCACTACCAGGAACACACTCAGTTTGTTTTTTTTGTTTTACACAATAAGATTTCATATATAATATTAAATTATAATTTTATTTAAGTACCTAAACTTATATTAAAAAATTTTTTAAATCCTATTTATATATATGGATGTTAATGTATTAATAAATGATATTCGTTCACTAGAGATCTTATATGCAGAGGTAAAAAGTTTTTATAAAAGATACAAAAACCTTTTTAGATCATTATGTAATAGAAAAGAGAAGAGAGAAGCAAAAGAACATAAAGAATCAGTAAAAAAAGATTTAAGTAAAGCAAGAGAATTACAAAAGGAACATAAAGAAGGAGAAGTTAAAATAAAAGATAGAGAAAGAAAACTAGAAGAAAAATATGTAAAATTAGCTTTAAATAAGTCTAAGTTGAAAGCTGATGGAAGTACTGCTCTATAAATTTTTCATTATATTTTGTATCTTTTTTAAAAACACTTAGCAGATCCCAATAATCTGTGCCTTTATGCATTTCATAGAGAAAGTAAAGACAAAAATAACCACAAGTAGTGGTATATAAGTTTTGAATCTGCATGTTTTGGTGTAAAAGAGTTAAATTTTTCATCTTAGCATGATTTACTATTTCTTGAAAAGGTGGCATACCAAAACTATCAAAATAATTAATAACACCATCTCTGACATAAGTTGCAACCCAATGAGATCCACTCATATAATGTGGTTCTAAATTATAGATAAATATAGCTAATTTATGATTATGGGGTATTGTAACATCTCTACTTAATACATCTTTAATAGGAATACCTAAATATTTACACCATTCTAAAAGATCATAATTACTTAATGGGACATTTTTTTTAAACTTTAATTTTGAACCTAGTAATAATAGGCTGCTTCGTTCTTTTTTTTTTTACCACCTCCTTCTGAAGGTGGTGGTTTACCAACTCTTGGTCCTCCCTCACCCCAAGTACCATAAAATGGAGGTGGTCTCATTGGATATTCACTCATTGGCATAATTGCTCCTCCTTTTAATGCACTTATAAGCATTGGTATTCCAATACTTGCTAAAATAGTACCTATACCATTACCCACTTGCTTTTTATTAATTTTAAACATTAAATCCATATTATTATTATAAGCATCAGCTAAATCTCTAATCTGTGGTTTAGTAAGCAATTCACTCATAATTGCAAGTTTATGTAGCTCACCATTTGGTACTCTAAATATTTGACCACCAGTTATTTTTTTTACAATCTGTCTAACACCTTCACTTACACCACCAGCAAGAGCTGATAAACCAGCAGTTTTAGCAAGCATAGGTCCATAATTTCTCAATACTGGTAATATACTACTTGCAATACCATACCCAGTTTGTTTTCTAATATTAGTCTTTGGAATTTTAACAAGAGCACCAGTTCCATTTTTTCTAGCTTTTTCTACTCTATAAGCCATATTATTTGAAACAAGTAGAGTATGACTACCAGTTAAATCTTTATTTTTTAATCTAATACCTATTTCTTCACTATTTTTATAAGCTCTTTTAAGTTTTTCAATTTGACCCTTTGAAAGATTAACATTAATTTGAACTAATTTTTTTGACATTATATTAATTATGAATTAAATTTTTTTAACTCATAAATAATATTTTTTGTTTTTGTTTTTTCTAATCGCTAAAATCAAAACAATTCTCTGGATGTAATGAAATAATTTTTTCAGTATTATCTCTGCTCTCTCTTTCCTCATCATCACTATCATCCATAAGACAACATTGACTAAATCTATTTTCTTCTGGTTTATATCTAACTTGCATTAATTTTGGTTTAAGAGTTAATCCAAATGTACCTCTACATAATGAAAACCATCCAGCGATAAACTTAACATGAGTTCTTGATATCACATCTTCATAATTATCTTTTTTATTACCATCCCAATCAAAAAAAGTAGTCTGAAGTTTATCTTTTTTATATAGTAGTGAAAATTCCATCTTAGATGGATAATCTAGATATTCTCTCTCTTTTGTCTCTTCATCTACTTTATAAGGCTTTTTACAAATTCTTTTCCATAATCCACCTTGACCATGTTCATCATAACCCTCGATATTACTTTTAGGAACATTTTTTGCTAATCCCCATTTCTTTTTATAAAAAGTGTCAATAAAAAACTGATCTAATTCTTTTGCTTTATCTAGATAATTTCCCTCTAAATTTATTTGCATACTTGTTCCAAGATAATTACCATCTTTATCAACATTTTCTTGAGCACCAAATGGAGAAGTACCTTCATATTGAATATACATAGTATATCCATCATATAAAATTGGTATTTGAGTGCCATTATAATTATTTTTCTTTGGAGTTCCAAAAGTAATCTTATTTGTATCAATATCTAAAAATTTAACTACAAAACCACTGTTGTTTTTTTCTCTTTCAATTTCTCTTTCGTTTACTTTCATTCTATATGATTAATAAATATTTTTTTTTTAAATTATTTTTTTTCTTAAATATTTTTTCGTGAGGGTGTTTTTTATACAATAACTAATTGATCTCCCACTTTATCAACAACAACATCTTTTTCATAAAGAACAATAGCATGAACCCTAAACCTATCACCATCATTAGTGTTAATCATATATTTAAGTATAAGTTGTTTAGGATCTCTACTTACACTATCAGCTTGATAACTTAGATCAAAAAAGATAAGAGGATAAAGAGATCCAAAATTAGCGATATTTAATTGTGTTCCAGTATTATAATCATTCTTTTTCCATGAATAACCCATTAATGCATTAAATATTCTATTTTTACTCTCATGGTCAAAGTCCCTTTCTGGATAAAATACACCATCACCATATTCAAGTCTACAACTAGTTAGAGTACTATTGGCATCACCTGCATTTAGTTTAAATGTATCATATATATAAGGATTTGCTCCAATTAAATTATTCTTATTTCTCTGTAAATAGACAAATACATATCTTACTTTATCAATAGATGCTGATATTCTAAAATCTCCACTTGTATTTGTTAGATCTGATCTCTGATACATTTCTCTTAAGTAATTCCATTTACTTGGTTTTTGAAAATCAGATATGAATTTACTCATTAGAGCATCTTTTGGTTGTAATCTTGGAACCCATAGGTAAAATCGGTCAATTACTAATCTAACATTTGCATGATTAGCACCTGCACCAAACAATGCTTCAGCATCAGAGTTTAAATCTATTTCAAATTCAAGTTGCATTGGAGGTAACATCCTTCCCTCTAATTCTTCAAAGAAAGAGTATCTGTTTAGTGGGATATTTACATTAACTCTTTTGTTATCTGATGTTAATGCTCTTCTTGCTAAAAAACCACTATTTTCAGCATCTACTGCTGTTGCACTAGTATCTAGATACCAAAAACTATTTTTAGCAACACTTCTAGCATAATCATCTGAATATTCTAATAGATTTTTTGCAAAAGTAACAAGATGGAGATTATCAGTATCATAGATAATTTTACCAGCACTCTTAATAACAAGATGTCTAATAAGTGAATGTGAACCACATAGAAGTGTTGTTGTTATAGCAGCATTATCTCCTCCATCTGCTTTGAGATCAAGATGAAATTGAACTTCAAAATAAGCATTAAACCAATCATAAAAAGAGCTTCTATCATTTATTACAAATTTATAACCATTTTTTTGTTGCTCTGTAGTATTAGCTGGAGCTCTTATATTGCTTTCAAGAAGAAATCTAACTTCTTCATTTCTCTGAACGTTTTCTGATGATCGAAATGACATATATATATTTTATAAAATAATTTTTTTTAATATTATTATTTTTTGTTTTTCTTTTTACTAATCAATCATTTAATAGATTATTAATTAATGTGTTAACTTCATGTTGTGTCATTTTAGCTTTAGCTCTGCTCGGTTTTTTCCTCTTTGTTGCTGGGTGTGGTCCTGGGGCTATAGTGTATGGTTTTATCTCTTCAGTATTCTGAGATAACATCTTTCTTATAACATCACCAGATTTTTCTTCTATTGCTTCTTCTGCCTTTCTCTCTATCTCTTTTTGCTTTTTAGTCTTTTTCCCTATTGCTTTTGCGGCTGTAGAGGCAACTTTACTACCAATAGCACTTCCAAGTTCACTAACACCAGCAGTAATTGGTTTCATAATATTATCAACTATAAGACCATTTCCTCTATGAAAGTAAACATATCTTCCAAGAGATG
>JAEMPF020032779.1:0-10871 GCA_022496165.2 Catalaphyllia jardinei | reverse complement strand
GATTTATATCTCTGAAAGGAGCATTTTTGCGTCTCAATATCCTTCGCCTATCCTTTGCCACATAAGTCTTCTGGAACTTGCGGCTGGTAACCAGTTTTCTCCTTCCCTTTTCGACTGAACTCGCCACTGGATCACCATGAATAAAATACTGCCACGGCCTTGTGGAATCGAATTTGTATACAAGGTCGTTTGGGTCTCTTCCATCCCCATGGAGAGAGTCTGTTCTCGAGGGATTGTTGGAAGTCGTCATATTGTGAACACAGCTTTCGCGAGCTTTCTGAAACGCAAAAAGCCAGCATTTTTATTCTATGACCTGACGTGACCGAACGAATGTACGGGAATTATCCAGTTTGGTCACATGTGTTCACATCACATTACACGTCGGCTGGCTGTCAAAAACCGCAAAATAGATCAATCTGGAATCACGCCCCCGTATTTAAGACCACTTAACTCACACGCAAACACATCCTTATTTTCATCGCAAATATTCTGGAAAATATCACTTCCTTAAATAAAACCAAATCCATGTTTTGGGAAATAAATACCCAATGAGCTGGGAAAAAAATGTGGGATATAAGGTCGCCGATTTGCCGGAGATAAGTTTGAAATACACTACAAAGTGGTACACCACATCAGTTATTAAACACTTGCCTCACAGGGACATTTACTAAAGTCTTTTATCACATAAATAAATTCGAACTTGAACTGGTGCGCTATGAAATAGGAAAAATTCGGAAGCAGCGGCCCATATTTTGCAATACGGACCGCTGAGATGGACTGCCCACGAATTAATTACGGTGACTTGCATTTTCAATTCATTCTTGTAAATCAAGAGTTTTTTTTAAGAAGAGATCTTTTTATCTTCATGTTACGCGGACAGATTAGGTTAAACGTTTGCAAAAGCGACCCGAGAAACATAACTAACCTCCCACGCACGCGATTACCAGGAATGTATACTCGGAGACGCGTACCCGGGGACACATCAATTTATAAGTCTGATATTACAGAAAAGCAAATAACATAAAATTTACAGCCCCTCTATTTAAGCACGTGTAAAAAAGAGCAAGCACGAATACCCAGGCAAGTATCAAGTTTTGCGCCGGCGTTCACTTCTCTCGCGATTCTATCCGCGAGTTTAACGATGGAATAAGAAATAGAGGGCTGTGAACAATCTAAGATGAATGCAAAACTTTTATACAGTTCTTATACGCAAGAACCCAAAGAACTTAACATCCAAGAAATCCATCACAAATAAACAATTTTAATATGGTTATCCTGTGACTTTTCGCTCTCAGTCCTCAGACGCGGGAAAGACCGCGTTCGAGCCTGGAAATTGATAACATCTGATTACAAGCTGATGGCGGTGTAAAAAGGCATGACACTATGGCATAACATCTTTCGATAGTTTCCAAAAGGGAACTACCGGAGCGACGACCATAGTTCCATTCTATAAAGCTACACGGACGGAATAGAATGACCTAAGCGTGGATTATAAGGTCTGCTGGAATCGGTAAGTTTACCTGCAAATGAGTGAAAAGTCAAGGAATAAATCTGTCGCTTATCTGAGTCAGCGGCTTATGTTTTAGCAAAGAACTCAGGGAAAAGCTTTTCTCTACGGCTGACTAATATACATCCTGGAATATAATTTTCAGATGGAGGGCGAACCGAAGTGGAAAAACCGCGAATCTTTACTGCTGACTGTCCGAATTCTGCAAAATTGTTGTCACGGTAAAGGTCGCCAATGGAATACTTTTTTGACCAGATAAAGCAGAAAGCAAAGTTCGGCCATCATTCGATGCTAGCTGGTGTTGCTGAGAATGGCATACCTCGAACGGTGAGTTTGAGTATTAACTGAATAAGTGACGACACATGCTACATGTAAATTGTGGCCGTTGGAACCAACTATTCTTAAGGGTACCGGTGAACCTTTTTTTTCCAATATAGTTTCCTATGTATTCGCCATAAAACTAATGGGGAAAAAACGGCCTTCGTAGTTTTCCTCGGCATAATGCTGTAAGGGCGACATATTGTTATAATTTTAAAGGAAAAAATAGGTTGTCACTACAGCTGATCTATGTGAGTTTCAATACTTCGTTAGCTAAGAATGAACAGAATGAAGTCGTGTTCGCACCGACTTTTTCATTTTAAACTCCCGTTAGTTGGCAAGCCTGTTGTGGCCCCTAATTTCCTACAAGTTTATGACTAGAAATAAATAGATAAATGTATACTCTCTTGATTTAAAACACCCTTTTATATTTAATACATAAAGAAGCATAAGCCATGGTTATTTGAGTACACAAAAGAAATGTAGAAAATGTACATTTCTCGAGTGTTATCTAATGACTGGAGTGTTTCATCGCAGTGTAATAGATGGCTTTGGCTTCTTCATTTGCTTTAATATATAGATTTTACACGCGCAAAGCAATAAAACACGCTTTTTCTATGTTTAATACTGTGATAAAACATAGGTTTTTGACCAATCAGAGCACTCGCAGGGTCCTATCTATATTTTAATAATCAAAAACCTTGTTTTTTCATCGAGGAACCATAGTAATTAGAGGTATTTATCACGGATGTTACATTTACACAAATATGGCCTGGATGCATATTAGTCTGTTACTTGGTCAAATAAATACTAACCTCTTACTAACTGAGCGCGAGGGCAGTACTGGGGAATATTGGCCCGAGGTCGTGGTAGTACGGACCGAGCGTAGCAAGGTCTGTACAAAAATGACCGAGGGCCAATATTCCCCAGTACGGCTTGAGTTGGCTAGGTTAGTAAGTAGTTTATTATATGGCACTTGTGCAATGATTGTTTTGAATTTGCCGGCTTTCGAAAACCAAAAATACTCCGCTGATGACTGTTTCCATGGAAACAGTCCGGATGGCAGAATCCTGACCAAGAAGGAACAATCAGAATGCTCGGATTTACCTTGCCATATAATAAATCCAGTATATGGCTTAGACACACACCAAAACTTAAAGCAAAAAAATTACTCTAGATTGTGGGAATTAATGTTGCGTCACATCGAGGACAAAATGTTTGCAGTTACACATTTCTCTAATATAAGAAAAAGTAGGATCAAATTACTTTGGTATTTACTAAAGAACTTTGGTTCTAATCTTAACATTTAATATTACATTTGACCTTTACAAAACTTACTTGTTGGATAAAAAAATTTTGATTCAAAGATTATTGCATCAGTTACTCCTACATTTACAAGTCTTCTGTTCTAAGTAATCTCCAATAAGTAAGCCCCCCCTCAACCCCTCAGTAGTGCATGATAATTTTCTAAACCAGTCCTTATGCATTTTAATTACCCACTTAATATCCTAAAATAGCTTAGTTTTCAAATCAGTCCTTTCCCATCTCCTCATGTGAAATAGCACAGGCTAATACAAAAAAAACAAACAAATGTCACAAGGGCCAAAAAAAAACCCAGAAATTCCAAGCAGAAAAGCCCCAAAAAATGTCATTATTTGTATTTCCACTTCAAGCTATACAAAACTTGTCAATTCTGTTCTGATAACAATACTTTCATGCTAAAACATTATATATCCCAATGTCATGCAAATGTCATGCAAATGTGCACGCTGTTCAACTACTGGCACACAAGCATTTTGCTCAGTTAAAATGCTGATTTTGGTTACAGGACAGCTCTGGCCAGCCCGTTGCCTGGCAGCTGAGAGACCAGATACAAGCTAGGTTGGTGAGTACTGTACCATGTACATCTAAGTGTTGGCACACTGCCTGTGGATGATTAAGTGAAAAAGCCTATGTATTTTCCTGGAAAAGTCTCAGGCTGTTGGTTTTGTTGTGAGCACGGTTTTCATAAATCCGGACATATTTGGAGTCTAAAGGATAAGGGTATTTCGTACAACATCAAATGGTGAAAGGTAAAACAGGCCCGATCATATTCTAGTATAAGCAAGAGATGTAACTTGTGTTTATGGGAAAAGTACTTTATTATCTGTGAACCCGAAATGTATGTATATATATATAATATAGTAGTATAATAAATTGAAGATTTCATCAGCTATTAAAGTGCTCAGTAGATAAACTAGAGCAATGTGTAGATTTGCAGAGTTGGATTATTTGGTCGAAGACATTTATTGCTACTCAGAGTTCCATGCTCCTTGCGGAGCAATCATTAGGCAACTGCCAAAAATAACGAATACATATGGAGATATATAAATCTTGAAAATACAGAACAATGCCCAGTAGCGTGACATGCAGAAACTAATACGTTCTTTAACAGGAATTTCTTAGAATGTCTACAATTAGATATCAGTTCGCTTTTGTTGTTTAGTGTTGACATTTCGGGTTCACAGATAATAAAGTACTTTTCCCATAAACACAAGTTACATCTCTTGCTTATACTAGAATATGATCGGGCCTGTTTTACCTTTCACCATTTGATGTTGTACGAAATACCCTTATCCTTTAGACTCCAAATATATTTACTTAATTCAGTTGCATGGTTATACCGCTCGTTCTTAAATGAGCACACATGGTTTCTGAATCTTAACTTGAAGGTTGTATCGCAAAGACCAATGTATGTCTCTCTTGAGGTTGGTGTCGTGACTTCGGCTTGGTAGATCATGTTTTGATCGTTGCATTTACCGTCCACGGGGCACATGCTTTTCTTCCGGCAGTTACAATTGCTATCATCGGTGGTATCATTGGTAGGATCAGATTTGTTAATTTGAGCTTTGGTGTGGTTGGATATAATGGTTTTGACGTTTGTTATACAACTATAGCTTAATTTAAGTGTGTTCCTATTGAAAATTTTATGAAGTGGGTGTGATTTAGGGAAGTGTTGATCAATGAGAGAAAGGAAACACTTTCCTACATAACTAAGTGCAGACAGTACTGTTTCGGCCTTCTGGGCCTCATCAGTGTAGTGCTGATGCTAGGATGGAGGCAAACCCACATGGTCACCCCAAACGATCCCACGTCTAAGCCATGCCAGAGTGCTCAAACTAAAAAAAACTAGTGAGCATTCACAATGCTAATAGCAATGGCTTCATTGGAACTGAAGCTGAAGTTTAGACACTTTACTTACCCAGAGCAAAAGAGTGACAAAAGTGGGCCATTTCTCCAGCATAAACCTGCACTACAAACTTCCACCATCGTATTGTAGGCACGGCGGAGTGCGGACGCTTCTTTCACTTGATCTCTGCACCCCTGACTACCATCATAAATCTTTCTTTCGAAAAAGGCATCTTACCTGATAAACTAAAACTTACTAAAGTTATTCCAGTTTACAAAGCAAATGATCCTAGTCTTTTCACAAACTACAGACCTATTTCTCTCTTGTCAAACTTTTGAACATTTTTTGAAAAAGTAATGTATAACCGCATAACTGAATTTGCTGAGCAATATAATATACTATACCGCTGCCAGTTTGGATTTCGAAAAAACTATTCAATATCCTATGCTCTAATTCATCTGATAAATAGAATCTCTTCGGCAATTGACCAGCGTGAAACTACTGTAGGTGTTTTCCTAGATTTCTCCAAAGCTTTTTGACACTCTGGACCATAAAATTTTATTTGCCAAGCTAGAGCATTATGGTATTCATGGTGTGGCTCTGCAGTGGATTAAAAGCTACTTTTCTTGCCGCTGGCAATTTGTCCAGATCAATCAAACATGTTCTCCAATGCAGACTATTAAGTGTGGAGTTCCTCAAGGATCCATCCTAGGCCCCTTATTCTTCATATTATACATAAATGATCTTCCTAAAGTTTCCAAATTAACTGAGCCTCTGCTTTTTGCTGACGACACCAGCATCTTTTTCTCACACTCTAATCCCAACTACTAGGAGAATGTGCTTAATAACAAGTTATTAAATATTGATGTTTGGTTAAGATGCAATAAGCTCTCAATTAACGTCCAAAAGACAAATTATGTGATATTTCGCCTGAGTCAGAGCAAAGTCAATCACAGTTTTTCTCTCTCCTTTGGAGGTCAACCTATCAGTCAAAGTAATGTAACTAAATTTCTTGGGGTATACCTAGATGAACACCTTACTTGGAAATATGACATAAACTTTGTCTATAAATAAATCACTAAATCAGTTAGTATTTTATCCAGGACGCGTTTCTACTTATCCTGCAAGACCAAACTCATGCTGTACCATACATTAATTTATCCATACACTACTTACTGCAACTCTGTGTGGTCATCCACATACGTATCTAATTTAAACAGAATTTATTATCTGCAAAAGCGGGCTGTGTGAGCTGTTACCAATTCAGACTATCGAGCACATACTGCTCCTCTATTTTCCAACCTGAAAATTTTAGACATCTTCCAAATCAATACCCTCGATATTGCTAAATTCATGTTCCGCTACCACAACAATCTGCTGCCTCCACTTTTCCTCAATCTGTTTACGACAAACAGTCAAGTCCATAGATATGACACAAGAACAGCCGGTAATTATCGCGCGCATTCCTGTGGAACGAACATCAAAGAAATTTACAATCCTCTACCAAGGACCTAGGGTCTGGAACTCTCTTCCTTTGTCAATTACCAATTTGTCAAGCTTTTCTACCTTTAAGAACAAAGTGGTAGAATTTTTATTTTTATTAAAATAGTTTCTGAGTTAGTTTCTGCCGCACTCCTTCACAGCCTCTATCTTATTTAATATTGTGATGTCGAGGTGGCCTCTCTTATAAGCCTGGTGGTTTCCCGTGGTCTCCTCGCCTTACAACCTACGCGCTGTATTTTTTTAAATTTTTGTAATACTTAAAAGGCAAATAAATGACGATGATGATGATGATGATGATGACTAGTAGAGTGCTCAATTTGGACATGATATATATATAGCAAAAGAAAGTGGACTGAACTAGATTTCGTTCATTTATTTGGTCTACAGATCTGTTCTGTGGGAGTGTTTCCCACTCGTTCCCTTGAAATCAAACGTGTTAGAAAAAGTACAGGAGGTCAGTGATCAGTCAACTCAACATTAATGGCCTTGTGAACAAGCTGTGTGAGGTTCAGCACCTCTTAGACGTGGTCAAATTTGATCTTCTTGGTATCACTAAGACCCACCTAAACTCCAGTATATCAGATGATTGGATTAGAGTTTGTAGTTACAATTTTGTGAAGAAAGATCGTGATTCCTGTGGAGGTGGTGTTTTGATTTACTTCAAAGAAGATCTTACTGTATACCCTTCCGATGTTTGGGAGAGACCAAACATAGAAGCCTCATGGTTAAACATCACTGTGAGATCACAATCCTTCCTTGTTGGCTGTGTCTACGGATCGCCAAATGACTCCTCCCTCTTCGATTCTTTTAGAGACCTGATTGCTAATATATGGTTAAAGAGGAAAAACATTATTCTTGTCGGTGACTTCAATTCTGATATGTTACACAAACCCAACAACAGTGAGTCTGAATACGGGAAACGCCTACGAAGAATCTTTTGTAGCTGTGGACTAAAAAACATCATAAATAGTCCAACTTGTGTTACTGCTAACTCCAAGTCACTTATTGACCTAGTGATAACCAGTCAACCTTCAAAAACCCATCGATTTTGGGAATCTCTGATCACCACCTAATATTCGCTGTCTTCAAAGTTGCAAGAGGCAATGCAAAACCCAACATCATCGCAACCAGGAACTATAAATCGCTTGATGTATGGCAATTGAAGAGTGATTTTGATCAGACACCTTGGGAATTAACGGGATTATTTGATGAGATTGATGATAGCGTAGATACTTGGCAATATCTGTACAATGAAATCATACATCACCACATACCTCTGCAAGATGTTAAAATAAGAGCTAAATCTCTTCCATGGATTGACACCTCCGTTAGAAAAGAGATGAACAAAAGATACACACTCCTATAAAAGGCAAAGTCATCAGGTGACCCTGAGACATGGAGACTACAAACAGAAGAGATACAAGGTGAAGAAGCTACTAAAGAGTGCAGAGGCTGCTTATTAGCAAAAACTGTTTAAAGAAACATTGAACCCTAATGAATTTTGGAGATTGTCTAACCAAGTCTTGAGGAAGCACAAGATCAAAAACATTGGCCCAATCACTGATCAAAATAAGGAGATAATAACCCATGACTTTGCCCATGATATTGACATGAGTTGGGAACTCGTTATAAACAAATTGACAAAAGCTGCTAACCCCAAGAAAGCCACTGGTCCTGATCATGTATCCCCAGGGACCTTTCCTTGATTGGGGACTCTGTTATCCATAGTTTATTACCGATCTTTAGGAAGAGTGTGAGTGATGCATCTTTCCCTTCGGGTTGAAAATTATCATGCGTTAATCCCATATTCAAGAAAGGCTCATCAACCAACGTAAACAACTACAGACCTATCTCCCTCCTTAGCATCCCAGGTAAAATCTTAGAAGATGTTGTCAGTGACACCTTGAACAACCACATGGAGTCACAAGGTTTGTTGAGTCACAAGCAGTGGGGATTTCGGAAAAACTATTCCACTGAAAGCCTCTTGCTTGACCTAACAGAAACATGGAAGAATGCATTGGACAGGGGTCTGAAAGTTGGAGTGCTTTTCATCGACTTTCGGAAGGTATTTGATACTGTGAATCATACCATCTTGCTGGAAAAACTAAAAGCCATTGGTATATCAGGGGACCTGTTTTCCTGGCTTGATGATTATATGTCTGCACGCAAACAGTTTGTGCAATTATCAGGATATCAGTCTGGGTCGAAAACCATCAAATATGGAGTGCCCTAGGGTTCTATACTAGGGCCGAAATTATTTTCGATTTTCGTAAGCGATCTTCCAGAATCGATAACAGGTGGAGATTTATTCATGTTCTCTGATGATACGACAATTTTTACAATCGGCAGTAACATTGACAATATCATCTTGATGCTACAATCCGTATTAAACCAGGTGTACACCTGGTGTAAGTCTAATAGATTAATAGCCCATGAATCTAAGACTGAAGCCCTGATAATTTCAAATCAGAACTTTTATTGGCCCATTGCCACGTTTGACATATGGTAATAGTACTATTGAATACAAATCATCATCTAAATGTCTTGGGTTAACAATCGACAACAAGCTATCATGTCAAGAGCACATTAAGAACGTTTGTAAGTCATTCAGCAAGAAAATCGCAGTCTTAAAACGTAAAAAAATTTTTTACCCAAACCAATTTTAGAAACAATCTATTGCAAAACAATTATTCCTAGTGCTATGCATGGTATTTCAGTCTGGGGGTCTTGTTCCTCAGCCTTGATGGGCGATATTGATCAAATTCATTCAAGAGCAACCAGAATTATCCACAATGTACCTTGTAACATCCCTAATGACGATATCATGAACGCTCCATACTGGAACTCTATTAATTTATTTTACATTAAGAGACTTTTAATTATCACTTATAATATTTACTACGGAAACTGCGTTGAACTCCTTAATGACTTAATAGTCAAACCCGTGACTACTTATAATTTAAGAAAATCTTTAAATGTTGAAGTTCCTAGGCCAAGAACGGAAGTGGGCAGATCTTCCTTTCAACACAGAGCCGCATTAACCTGGAACCTTCTTCCTGATGACATCAAAAACTGTTCTAGCTTAACTACTTTCAAGAGGAAAATCAAGGAAAATAAGAATATTCTAAAATAGATTTGTTTTACTTGCAATATTTTGAACAAATCCTTAATGGTAGTAAGTATAATTTATTGTCATTAGTCTTTCCACTGTTCTACACTAGAATATAATTTTATATATATTTGTTTTGATTGGTTATTGAAATTATTGTTATTAATATGTATTTATCTTAACTATCATTTATTTTTACATGATTAATTTACTTATCACTTAGATAGTGCAGGTCCACATCAGGACTTTTGTCTTGCCAATTTTGTGTTATGTAACAGTTGAATTCAAAACAAGTTAGAAAATGTTACTGGTAAGCTGTGATAATTACATAACACAATGTAATCAGCTATTCCACTTACTGTGCAACTACAAAGAATCTGCTTAGTACTATACAAAAATTTCCTGGAAACAAGGAGTCTTTTAGAAACGGAAATTAAGTTTTATTACAATTTCAACAGAAGTTATTCAGACCTTCCCTATGTATAAGTATGGATATTTCCTAAACGTTCTTTTAGAAACAGTGTTAAGTGATATTCTACCTCCTCATTTGCATATTTGAGATCCCGTGAGATAGCGCATGTGTAGTGGAGATCATTACAGCGTTGCGTTTGGTGAAGAAGGTCCAAAGTTTATTTGGTTACTTCAACTTACGTAAATCCGTTGCATCAGCAACTAAAATCACTTTGTGATTGCCGGCGAAAGTCGGCACTGAGACCAGGTTGTTCGGGACGATGAGATTTCAACTGTTGAAAGACAATTTTTTTAATATTCAACCGACCATGGGAGACAACAACGACAACTCCCTCGCATCTCTAACTGCCATATTAGACAAAAGTCTTCTTGATGCTTCTACAAGCGAAGCAACTGAGGTACAGTCCCGAAAGGGTACTAAAAGTGCTGTTAAGCCTACCCGAAAGGGAAGAACTTCTGCTGAAAAGCGTGGAGAAACTCTCAAACACACAAAGCCCGCCAAAAGATGGCGAGGCAGGAAAAGTGTCTCGACGAACAACCGACAGCCATACATCTAAGGTAGCTGAGGACATGGCTGATATTAAACAACAGCTTAAAGATCTAACTGGCTCTCTTGCCCTTATAACGCCAGTGGTAACTGAAATTAAATCGGCATATGACAATTATAATCAAAGTTTAACTCACGACAGCGATGAGGGCAATGCCAGTGAATCCGAACTCGAGCAGAGAGACGACGCTTCGGACACGCTGGGCGAGCCTCCAAAGAAAAAACCGAAGGAGGAATCTAGCGTGCT
>JAEMPF020001475.1:4005-23353 GCA_022496165.2 Catalaphyllia jardinei | reverse complement strand
CCTGATTTTTTTCAGGCTTCTTCTTTCCAATTGCTTAAATTGGAAAGTTTACTGCGAGGATCGTACTTCACTTGCATCTATAACCGCAGTTCAAATATGAATTATTTCATATATACATCACATAACTTCACTGCACAGTAAAATATGAACTCAATAATTTGACCTTGCTCCCAATGTGTGGCTTCATAGCTCAGTTGGTAGAGCATCGCACCGGTATCGCGGAGGTCATGGGTTCGAATCCCGTTGAAGCCCTGATTTTTTTTCAGGCTTCTTCTTTCCAATTGCTTAAATTGGAAAATTTACTGCGAGGATCGTACTTCACTTACAACATAACCTTTAATAAACTTTCAATTGTACACAACCTTCAATGAGCCGAAATCTGTACATTAAAACTTTAACTAAAAAATAGATCACATTGACGTCGGAGGTAGAAAAGGGTTCCCTTAGAGTTACTTGTTTTTATACAAAATTTATTATACCCTTCGGTATTAATTATAGAAATAAGAATAACGGTAGACATGTAGTTGAGATTATTCTGGATTACCGGCAACAAAAAAAGCCGAATGAATTTGAACTCAAACCAGACAAAAGATTAAGGCTCGTCTTTAAAAGATCTCTCTTATTTCGGGACGAAAAGAAAAATACAAAGCGGCGAAAAAAAAATCAAGAAAATTTACAGAAAATGCCAATCAGCTCAATTTAAACATATAAATATGTCCTCCCTTATCAACAGTTTATGTTTCGTAACTCACCATGGTGACTAAATTTAAGCCCACAGCACCGCCTTGATCTCAAAACGTAGCGTCTAAACGTCAAGTTTAGCGTAAAGGAGATTAATTTTTCCGCTTTTAAACATATCAATGTTCACACTGAGGTAGGAAGACACGTCTTTTCTATTCCGTTTGGGCATTTATTTGACGAAGCAGGCCGGCCGCCATTAGACACCATTTTTTTCGTTAATTTAGTTTCAAGTCCTTCTCGTCCGAAACTATAACTCTGCCCAGTCTTCCACGGATAACAGCGCGCAGACAGCCGTATTTACGTTTCACGCAGCACTATAGATCGACGTACAAAGCGAAACTAACGTAAAAAGGAACTAGAACGAAAAAAATTATCTTCTTTAATTTAATTTTAATTAATGAACTAAATTTTATAATTTAATTTTTTGCCACACCACAAATATAATGAAAACAATAAAAAAATAGAAAAAATAGATTTAACAATGGCGAGGAGACCCAAAGGAAACTATTATTTAGGTGCCGTAAGGTTCTTGCTTTTGCGGCTAATCGACGTAATTAGGGGCGCTTTGCACCCGCCTCGGAAGTAAAGGGCAGACTACATAGGGATTTTAGTCCTATTTTCTGCCGACGGCTATGCCATGCTGATGAGGCCTAACAAGGCCGAAACCGCTGTCCATGGCTGCCACTGACCGGGTGATATGGCTGTGCGCGTGCGTTAGGTACTGGTCAGACCGTGGGTTGGTGTTCGAGTGTGTTACTTGCTTTTATTGTAATTAGGGCGGAGTTTATTTCAGCATTGCATAAGATAACAAGAACGCTTGAAAATCTTGCGAAAATCTTGAACGCGTGAAAGTGCATGGTCGTATTGATGGGGTTCCAATATAAATATAAGTCATTGACCTAGCCTGTACGGTCAAGAAATATACCTTATTAACCAAGCGCTAGGGCCGTACTGGGAGAATATCGGCCCGAGGTCCGTACAAAAAAGACCTCGGGCCGATATTCTCCCAGTACGGTCCCTAGCAAGCTTGGTTAATAAGAGATTTATTACACGACTGCATGAAGAAGCTTTGAAGGTTTTTCAAAAGTGCGGGATCATTCGGGACAATGCCCGGTCCAATACTTAGAGAATGTTGGACCGGCAATAGAGCATTTTGATTGGTTGATTTTAGTTATTGGCCCTCTGAGTCGTGTAATAAGCCTGGATATTGGCCAAGCCCTTTTCGATTTTGTTTTTTTGTTTTGTTTTGTTTTGGCGTGTCTATATATGGACCGACACAGAGCGATCGAAGTCCATAACCTATCGAAATAGAATTAGGCCGATTTCCAAGCATCATGGCCGAGCAAGCTTCGCCAATAAGGAATTATGAGGGTCTACAATAGGGTTCTCAGATCCCGCTACCCCCCACCCCCTCATTTTCCCCGTCCTCTTTTGCCTAGAAATCCCGAGCCCGCCCACTTTTCAAATACGTTTCTGTGTTAATTATTAATTTGTTAAATTAATGAATATTTTTATAATTAACACAGAAACCTTTTAAAAATAGATATCACGTAAAAGATCACAAATGGGTTCAATGGGTAGCAGATAAGTAAGCACCAATGATTAGAACGTTTCTTTCTGTAATCAGTTTACTGTTTTGCTTTCCTTTGTCCACGTCTCGATGAAAGAAAAAGATTGTTTATTCCCATACTCAAGGGATGGCCTGTAAACGCACCGTCTGACAGTTTCTTTTAAGGCTTTCAACGTCTTCACTTTGAAACCTGGGCTCAGAAGGCACTCCCGCTCGCCATCCTGTCGTAACATATGGCTGTGAAATTTATAACGTCGCATTCTTTGTTCAGTAAATCACTATCCCTGCTATCCAGTGTGGCCACCCTGGCCAAAACAAGCCAAGCGCTCTGCAAAAGGTCGAAACTCGCTAAAAAACTACGCTCAAGACTACAGACGCAAGCGTCGAAGATGTCGGAAATGGACCGACGTCATTGATGTCAGGGGCCAACACAAATGATCGCAATAGGACTCAGATCTCAGTCTCATGATACTAACGTAGTCAAACAATGATGGATACGTTTGACAGAACCCGACAGGGAACAGAGCCGTTGCTATTTATTACTAGAAACCTGACACACCCACAATAGGTTCCTGGTTTCTGCCAGCTTGCGGGTTTTGCGCTGGTCAATTTAAGTGGTCACGTAAGAATTCAAATCCCGTATCCCGCTCTGTTCCCCTCCGGCCTTGCGAATCTCACATCCCAATCCCATAACAACACGAAATCCCGCTCCCGGTCGGATTTGTAATTTCCGCTTCCCACCCCTGTTTTCAACTCAAATCCCGAATATCACGACGAAAAAAAAGCAAAATCCCGCATCCCGCCAAACCTATTGGGGACCCTCGATTTATTATACGGCTTACGGTGAATTTTTTTCTCGCGGGATACAGCAGGAAGTCCACAGTGGACAAGATGGCGGTATCTTGCCCACCTGGATAGCCACAGCGTAGGATTTGGTTCATCATAGCTTGCTCGCTCACGACTTACACACAAAACGACTGCAGGTTCATGTACCATCCTAACATTAATACAACTCAGCATCATGTACGTTAATATTAAGACAGGACTAGATAGGCTAAAACACAGAATTGAAACTCAAGTTTATTTACGTATTTGAAAATATTTATTTTGCACGCCTTCTAAAGGCTCTTAATCCACATCTACTTGAAAAACCATATCCGGGATCTCGGTATAGGACTGGCACTAGCTTGCAAGTGAGCGGGCTCATGCAGGAAATAACATTTTCCCACATTAGTCTCACTTGCAAGCTAGTTCCAGTCCAGCGGGAATACAGATATAGCCTATTGTGCAGCTTTTAGCGTAGTACAGTAGGAGTAGTAGTACAGTAGGAGTAGCTACAGCAAGGAATGGTGGTCAGGAAACGTTAAGGATTGCAATTCCTCGTTCTACAGGAATATTTAGTCTTTATTTACAAAATACTAATAATTTCGATATCAAAAGTGGCTTCAGCAACGTTTAGTGTGTGAATGAATTACTAGTAAAAAAAATGCTTTGACGTTGCACGTCTTTGTGAAAAAAGAGGTTCTTTCAAACTTTATCCATTTTAAAAACCCGTAAGATAATTGACTATCTTGAGATTTTCTGCTGTGGCGACAGCTCTTGTTTTGTCACAAGTAATTTTACATGTCCCAAGACCAATGTACGATTATAAAAGGTGCATAATGTATTTAAAAAAAAAAAAACAGGAAATTACCATTCACCTGTGCAAGGTTAAGTTTAAAAGGTAACAGTACTAAATACTTGCAAAATGGGCTCACAGACCGGCCTATAAGCTATTCTGCTCCAGTCCTTTGCCAGCCCGAGTTAATGTTTGGACCTGCAAAACTCAGGTCCAGTTTTATTTGGAGACCGTTCAAACTGAACTGGTCCGTGGACACACCTACACCAATCCATTTTCAGACAGAATGTCCAAGTTTGGCAGTATCAACACACACCAGTCTAGCCTGAATCTGTTCTATTAAGCAATAAGATTATGAGCTCGAGATGTGTTCATCCTCATCAACTATCGCGCGATAGAAATCGAGAGCGAATAACCTAACTGTTTTAGTATAAATCTACTAGTCGTTCGAAGCTTAATCTAAATCCTATTCACGGGCAAGAAGCGGTCTTCATTTTGTTAACAAGCGCATATTGCTACGCTACTCACTATCTATCACAGAATAGAGAGTGAGCAGCGTAGCCAATTAGAGAACGCCATTCGTGATAGAACGCTAGCAGATTAATACTACAAGTATATATACTGAGTGTGATAACGTAGTAGACACATATGATTTGCTCAGGTGGATCAAGTGGCAGACTGATCCAGTTCCTCATAAAAGAACATTCCCGAGTCTAGGATTGGTCCCAAGTGAACTTAGCCTAAGAATCTAAACTGACTTGTGTCTAATTTTGTGTCAAATAATTAAAGTATACAACGCCAAGTAAGCAGACGAAAATGATAAAGAAAATCATCGTCTCGGGATACAGTGTTAAGGTTGTTCTAAATTCTGCGAACTAGTGTTCATAAAAAAAGAATTAACAAAAATACTATCCACAAGACGGTTATTCTAGCCGAGTTCATACATTGAGGTGAATTGAAACACGAAAAGCAGAACACAGCTCAAATATCGTGAAATAATTAATGTACATACAGTTTAAATAGGACCTTTGCTTCACCATGTCACGTGACCCTGTCAAACTTAAAAAGACGTACATACCAGAAGTGGAAAGAGCGCAATGAAATTGGTAAGATTTCTAATGAGGCCCTCGACTTTTAGCGGGAGATTTTAAGACAATTGGACAGTCCAATAGTTCCGCTTGCTGACCAGCAGCGACTTTTAACGTCAGTACCTCAGAATTGAAAATGTCACTAATTTCGTCAAGCCCTTTCCCTACCACGACGTCGTCAGACTAGGACCCTCTTGACAAGGTCGTCAGTGACAAAGACTCATACAAAGTACCTTTTAAATAAGCCATTTTTTTAAACGAACTTATGTAGAAATTCCTTAACTCAACTAACCTAAACCATTTTTTTTTTTTGCAACCTACCTCATTGCGATTGTTTTTATCTGTTTGTAAACATATTTGTGCAATTCTTCCCTTTTGACCTTTGATTCAGCGTATTTTTCCCGCTTTAAACTAGGTAAGTTAATCAGGGCTACATTAAAACTGGCTTAATTCTAATGGCGGTCCTCCTCCTTAACGGAAAAAAAGATGGTATCTGGTTCATTTACCCATGGGTCTTATTTAGCGCACAAAAAATTTAGCAACAGTCATAAAAATGCCAGACATCTTCACACCTAACATACACAATATCGTTAGCACAAAGACAAATATTTTAAAATAAGGCTTTTTTCCTTGTACTTCATGGGCTGTGTAACGTTCGCATTGTATTGCGCTAAAATGGGCAGCCACCATCTTTTTTTTCTTGAGAAGGATTGCTTGACTTAGCACTCTTTCATTGAAGTCATTAATAAGCGTCTTGATACATTTCTCATGTTGTCCAGTGTGACATCAAAGTTGATTTTCTTTCAAATTGAGTTCATCATAGTCGTTTGCAACTAATGGATCTACATAGTCATAGGTAGCTGGAACAGGAGGCTGCAAAAAAAGACAATGGCATGTCAGTTTGCTAACCTGCAGCTGACCCGTCGCTTCTCAAAGCCGGAGAAGTTAGAACCTGTAACCCTTGTTAAACAAATTCCCACAAAATTGGGCAGTCGTTGACTATTTCAAGAACTAGCACAGAACTTTACTATAATTTCTCAAGGATACCTGGACATAGTTGATAATTTTGGAGCATTACGTAAAGAAGAAAGGTTATGCACATGGAATTGATCAGATGTTATGGAATGAGGTAGCAGAAGTGAGAACATTCAGATATGCGATAACATAACCGAAGTTTTTGGCTTAATAGATTTCCCTCGGAAAATAAAGCCTTGCTATAAACATGAAACCTCGCTTACTTAAGAGAGCTCAAATTTAAACACTCATGATGAACAAAGATCAATTGTAAATACCTAAAAAAAAATTGTATATCTACTCACCGGAAGTGAAATACGATCCCTCAACTTTTTTAAGTGGAATATCTCGGGTATTTGCCCTTGACGCCATTTTCTGGGGAGATTACAGATCAATTTATTTTGAATGCATTAATGCTTTGCCTTTATAAATGTAACAGGATACACCAGCTGAGAGGTACATTGCAATTATGAATAATATTCGAAATATATTGAAAAAGAAAACAGACAAAAACCGACTTGTTTACGGGAAAATTTTCACGGGCGACTACTATCCATCCGGGTATTTTCCGCGGACGGGCACTATGGGTTGATAGTGTCTCTCCGCGGACGAACACTATCGCGTCACGTGATCAATTCAAGCCAATAGGAATCGCAGAAAATTCAGTGGTGAACTATAACGCGTGATAGTCGACGATGGCGTAGCCCGAGTCAGCTAATAATCTATTGTTTTAGTAAAAATCTGCTTGTCGATTAAAACTTTATCTAAATCCTCTTCACAGACACTTCGAAAATGCCAAGAAGGGGCCGTCATTTCCTTAACAACCGCACTTTCTACACTACTCACTTCTATCACAGAATAGATTGTGAGTAGTGTAGCCACTCAGAGAAAATCACTTGAAACAGAATGCTGGTAGATTTATTCTCAAAATCCATACCACCAGGTAGTAACCTGACAAAAGAGTCTCTTTACCTTATCACGTATATAGAAAACAAAGCTATTATACATCCAATCACAGCTGGCACTGTGATTAAAGCGATTTGTTTGCTACTCAGTTTTCCTCCATATGTTGGCGTTGTTGACTTAACTGCAAGTAAGAAACAGAAAAGTTTCAGCGATTCTTTCAAAAACAAATGGCAATCAATCAGGGAAAATCAAAACAGCACACCCTGACTCAGAACCCATTAGAAACCATATAGAATTAAAACAAAATTGAGTGACACTCTCCTCTCCAGGGGTCTCCCTTAAAATATCACCCTTTAAAGAAGCTCTCCTCTCTATTAAGAGTACTCCCATTTACCCATCTCTGTTCCACGACTTCCTTCAGCATTGATCGATGTATGTTAGACGTTATGTCCTGCTAACAGCCTCATTCTCAATGCGAGTCTTAGTGCGGTCTATCCTAGCTGATTCTTTACTAGTTAGAGGAGCAACAAAAGACGCATTGGCGTAATTCCTGTGCATTCTAAGAAGTTTCATTTCTTGATTGAATTTAAGATATCAGTTAAAGTGCGACTACGAACAAAAAAACAACAATTCTTTTTTCCTTTTAATTTCAAAACTATGTTAACTAAACATTAACTGGCCCAAGTTTTAAGATGTGATTTTAAAAAGACACCTGATTATTTTAACTGCAATTTTCTTACTTATTGGTCCGCCATTACTAACTTTAAAATCTCGAGAGAGCTGAGTCAAGGAGAAAATGACGTCAACGACTCATTTGCAATGCACGTGTACGCGGCTGAATTAATATACAGCACGGGAGTTTTGGGCTTTCAGACTTTTAAACCCGTGTTTTGCATGTATAATAAATTGCGTCTCCTTGCTGAAATTTTAAGCTAGTGAGTAAATGACATCATTTTCTCTAGGTCCAACCCTCAAAGCTCAAAACTTTGTCAGTTAGGTGCTAAGCGAACACACTTTCAAAATCTGAAGGAAAAAAAGGAAATGAGTTTTTGGTCATAGTAGCACTTTAAGTCCACTTCTTCACTTACATGTACAAAATTGAATTGTTATTCTCTTTTGATACTCGCATGGACTAAGACCTTCCCTCACACACATACAATCTTAACTCACCTTGGAGTTCCTCTATGGTGTACGGCTCGCCTTCTGGACTACACATTTTTTCTTTATTACACATCTGGATGAAGACAAGGTAGCTATTGGCAGAATCAACTCTTTGTAAAACTGTTCTGTTTGATGTGGCACCCACATGATATTCACAGTTTGGAGAAGGACCCAGTGCATGAAGATAGTGAGTGCAGCGAATGACATATTCACCAGGAGTGCCTCGCCAGGAAGCATTGTCTGCCAACTGGAGTAAACAGTGGTGAAAAGGGACTTTTATTAATAACACCCAGGGAGGGACTCCTACATAAAAAAAATGGGAGGGTTCCTTGTATCTTTTAGTAGCTTTTTTCAGTGGTAACTTTCCGGGTATTAAGCCAAAAACAATATGACAGAGAATATTTGACATTTATTAATTTTACAAGTACACATAGAAGGTATCCGAAGCAATGCTTTCATAGCTGTATAATAAAGCACACAACTGCATTTTCACACAAAGTTGCAAAAAGTTACAAAACTTGTAACATCATTTTAGTTACAGGTGAAGCCAGTTTATACTCAGTTGAAATACTACAGTAGGACTTCATATGCAAAAAAACAATTCTGTTTCTGTCATTTTTTCCATCATTCTCACCTCCAGATTTTGCGCTTAGAAAGGGAGGAGAGACATAAAGCAGACAGGCAGAAAGGAAGTATGGTGGAAAGAATGGAATAAGGAGTGTGGTAAGCAGATCACTGACCAGACAGGCAGGCAGGCAAGCACTCATCATACATTATGAAGTATTCACTATGTCTTCATTTCAGTTCAAGCACTCAAGCATTCCAGAAGCAATTCAAGTCATTAACATGATTGGATTTATCAGCTTTACTACTGTACCTCCAATATAGGTAGTTTATTGTACAGCTTGTGTTTGTAGCCAATATAATGCAGTTTCTGATTGGCTAATTTGACGGCATTTTTCACTCATAATGCCAAGGAGGTGATTACAATGAACAATGAACACTTACTTATTAATTTATGAACACTTGGTCTTAACAGGAAAATCTCAAACCTCGGTCTTGCCAGAAAGCTCTTGGTTTCTTTACAGTTTTTGCCACAAAGACCTCACTCAAAAAAAGAACGAGCCCAATATCCAAACATCTCGACCGAAAAAGTTTAATGATCAATAAATGATTCATTACATGGCTTAGTTGTTTATCTTGGGGGGAGACAGTGCATAATCCTAAGCAGGCAACACAGCGCCATCTTGCTCAGTGCAAGATTTGCATTATCATGCCTGCTCAGAGGAGTTTATTACATAATAAGAAATGCTAATACAGACCTTCCACTCCACTGTAACATTTCTCAGAGCAGGATTACCAGGGAAGATTGATGACCAGTGTTTTATCACCTGCGATGGAGTATCTGGTTCTAAAATTTCAATATTGCAAGTATTGTATTAAGCTACAATTTAACATGATATTAAATGATAATTATTACTTTCTTGCTCAAAAATAAACCACAGCGGTGGAACCCAGTTACTGTTAACAATAAGAACGCCACAAGGACAAGCAAGAGAGTTCGTATTTTAAAGACAGCACAACACGCAACTGTTGATTAAGCAAACCAAGTTTATTTGCTATTTAAGGGTGCAGCAGTCAGTTGAAGCCTCTCAGAAACATACAAGTACCAGCATGCCTTTGGTGTCTACTTGCATGTCGAAGATTATAAACTACATAATCCTACAACTCAACCATTATATGCATTTATAAATAGCTTAAAGAAAATATGCATGCTGATTGGTTTAAAATTGTGTTTTGAAAACTCTAGATATGTGTGGCAATGCAGAACTAGCACGAGCTGTTGACGTAATGATGGTGCGAGTAAAGTGAATCTACATTTTGATGATCAAAGTAGACACCTTGTGTTTTTTCTTTGTGTCGGGGGATTTTCTAAAAGAAAAAAATGTAGAAAATGTGTTCCCCGTGTTTCTATGTGTTCAAGTATCGGGATGTTTTGTAGTAGCTGTCCACTCGAGTAGTTCTATGAGCCCGCGTAGTGTACGACGGTTGCACGTATAACCACGTGCTTTTATCAATACAATCTTATTGTTTGACCCGCCATCTTGTGTGTGTATTCACTCTTCTATGAACCCGAAACATAACACTATGAAGTCTTGGGAAAGTTTGGAAGAACTCGAAAAAGCTGTGGAAACACCCACCTAACAGTATTGGCAGAAAAATGGCAGTTTTAAGTGTTGGCCTGGAGTAAAAATATGCCGTGTGATTGACATATTTAAATTAGCACTGTTTTCTTGAATCAATTTTTTCACTTGAAGCGGACACTGTGAAGAGCTAAAAACTGACAGGGAATTTGTCCGAATGCCTCCAAATTTCGACAGTGGGTAGATTAACACATAAACAACAAAACCATGTCTGCGAATTTTTTCTTTCGGAATATTTTTTCAATGAGTCAGTACAAACACTTCACATTTTTTGCATACTATTTTGAAAACATTCCATAACTTTTCACTGTAACTGGGAATGGCAAAATGCAGACACACTTTTTAGCGCTTTGGGTTCAGAAACTGAGGGACAAATTAAATTAGCGAAAGACAAAATTTGCTTTGACTCATAGCTTCGAAAAGGTGATTCGGACGCTCACATTTAGAAGTCGTGAAAAATTCAGCAATTCATTTTATTCCAATTAGTGGTATAGTTTGATAGCCAGCTCTGTAAGCTTTAATTTGATATGGGGTTTAGGTATCTAACAGTTGAAACTGGACGCGTTACATTGCTTGGACGTGAGACACCCCTAAAGATAAATCGTAAGCTTAAGTTACTATATTTTTCCATCAAGGCTGCTGCCTAACAGGAGCCCACGCAGCCTGGGGCACCAAAGAAAAAATTAATGCTTTGGGTGCCTAGATTTTTTGCAGCAGCTCCTAAAACATTACCTGTTGGGCTTCTAACTTCTTGGCTTTTGCCCTTGTGGGCTCCTTGAAATATTTGTTAGGCAACAGTCTTGTACATGACTCATTATAGTTAGTTCAGAGGGCCAAAAACTGAAAAAAGCAATCCAGTCTAATTGCCTGTCCAATATCTGCTATTGTGCTTGGTTAATAACAAACAAAAGATGATATATAGTTTAATAAATATATACTGTAACATCAGACCAATAATTATTATTTGACACCATATTATTGCAAAGAAAACATACCCCCAGCTGGTGTTCTGACAATGCGAGGTCCTTGCACCTCACTTGGGGCACTTTTCTTTCCTCCTTCAAGGACAAATCTGACCACTAAATACACATAATATTCCATGAATGCCTCCAAACTTCTGAGCAATGCAAATTCTGTCTTGTTTCGGACAACCTTTGTCTACACATGAAAGGGAACAAAAAAGGCCAATTTCCTTTATAACATAACTAGAACAAATATGCATGACACCCTACCGGTATTAAGAGGGATGTGGGTTGCTCAGGGCAACTCTTTTTTCTTTTTCATTCAAAGTAATTAATTATTTAATTTATGGGATGAGTTTCACTTTTTCATTCATTGTTGTCTATATAAACAAACACCCATCATACACCTTATTCCAAAATGGCTGCCCTTTAAGTGTTCTTTTGTTTACTTGCAAATTAATTAGCCCTTGTTGCCTAGTTCTTAAACTCGAAATTCAAAGGAACATTTTCCTTTAAAAGAGACAACAAGGGCTAATTTGCAAGCAAACAAAAGTACTAAAATGGTGGCCACTGTGGAATAAGGCGTATTAATTTCATCCTTCTGAATAGCTGATGCCTAAGTTGGATTACCATGTTGATCCTTAGGTTTAAGGCTATGAAGGGGCTACAGGCTTTCCCATCTCACCCTTGAAAGGATCCCAGGCCTACTCACTATCTTAAATAACTGCGCTACCAGCATGGTTGTCCTGATAGTGTGGTGGTCATCGCACCTTCCGGTATTAAGGGTGAAGGACGGGTTCAAATCCCACTCAGGGCACTTTCTTTCTGCTTTTTCGTTCAAAATAATAAATTATTCAGTTTACGGGATAGGTTTCACTTCTTCATTCATTGTTGTTATAATTATATTAAGGGTGCAGTGTCATGAGGATTTTGCAGTTTTAGGTCAATTCTGTGCTAAAATCGTTACTTTGAGGCTTTTCTCATAAACAAAATGCTTCTGTAAAGCTATGACGAAGATATCAAGTGAATTTTATCAGAAAGGGCTAACTGTAACAAATTTCTTGACGATTTTTTGAAGACGTAGCATCAAATCTTGAAAAAATTGGCCATTTTTTTCAAGTTTCAATCCATTTCCATCCTTGCCATCCGTAGCGACAGGTGACAGGAAACAGTTTCAGTAGCTTCAAATAGTCTTCAATAACAGAACTAGATCATTAGTTTTGAAATTCAATGGATGCGAAGACACCTTCTAGCTTTTTATCAAGTTACCAAATAGGGTGACACTGCCCCTTTAATATACATATCTATAGCTTAAGTTTGTAAAAGGCTATTTATTGTTCCTTCAACTGCTACCATTGTCTTTGCTGACACATCTTTAGTTGTAATCACATAATTACATTATGTTACAAGATCTAATATGTTTGATCAGTATCCACATTGATTGACCAGTTGTATCCTAGCTAGTATTAACTTACAAGAGCCTTTTTTTATTGTTTTGCTTTTAGTTCGAGCCACAACCCCAATCACAACGGTACAATAACTTGGCAACACAAATCACAAGTACTCCTGTTTTCTCATGCCATCCTGTTTCTTATATTGTTTGATTCATCACTATTCTTTCCATAAATATTCTGATTAATTTTACTTGGTTTCTCTGTAATTTATTCAATGTGCATCCGCATGTTTCAAGCTCCTGGGGTTAAGTTGCTCTTATGCTAGGCTACAAGTGGCCTCGATCCAGTAAAGTTCCATTTACATCCTTTTTTATCACCTCTAGATCTCTCAGAATGCAGTGAACATTCAAACTGAACAGCCATGTGGAAACATTCACATGTAATCGTATCTGTGCTGGCTGCTTATCAAATCATGTGCTAGTTAACATGCAAATTGATGACATCACAAGTGCTTCAATGACTGCTCATCAAAAATATTTAATTTACAACAGAGAAACGGCAGGGATGTATCTACTGTAAGAAACTAGTTACCTATAAATAAGATGACAATGTTTGAACACGTACACTCTGCACTTTAAGTCAATCCAAATCAAATACTAGGTTTTCAAAGCAACATGTATTTTTTTTAAAGTTGTTTTGTTTGTTTGTTTTATTTAAACATATTAGCCATTGTTTGCCCCTAAAGCACCTAGGCTTAGGTGTATCAAGGGGGCTCACAATATTAGTTAACCTAAAGTAGTTTTTGGCAATGTCATACCCAGATTCTCCTTGACCAGAGGTGGAGTAATAAGTCACCCTGGAAAGAGTGCATAACTACTGAGCTGACAGGTGCATGGCTTGAGCCAGACGTTGGTTCCTCCCTTCCGCTCATTCCAATTGTTTTTAAAACCATCAAAATCTTCAGTGGCCTGTTTAAAACGGAACTCTTGCGAGTGCCGGCTTGTTTCATCAAGCCTAATTGCTGCGGAGCAAGCGTAGCGAGCGAGCAGCAACATAAACAGGATTTAAGAAGAATATATAAAGGGAGTACGAATTCTCGAATTCATCACTTTTTACCAGAATGCATTGCGCCTTTTACCAGAATGCATTGCGCCACGACAGGAGCCCATGCCACAAACAACACGTTGTGTCGGCGTCCTTTTTCGCGTGGATTGCAGTTGAGAAAGGTTAGTGGTTATGGTTTGCTTTGATTTACCTGTAAAGCGATGTGAGCGAGATCCTGCTTGGCTTTCACAACACTTGCTGTTGTCGTTAATGCAGAATTATCTGGACGATTAATTGTCACATCCTAATTTAAAACTTACTGCGTCAATTTCGTAGCAGTCTCGCCTCTTTCGTCAAATTCGTAATGAAGAGAAATCGCCGGTACTTTAGCTTGTAGAATAATTAAAACAAACGAGAACCGTAGAACACGCTAATTTATATCTGCTGCCATCAATTTGTTTCCAACCAAACATGGATTTTGAGCTAAAACTTCAGGTCCTTCAGCATTTTCACACATCGCAACGAACGCGTCCTCATCAGAGTCTGTCACATTCGATCATTCTAAAGACATGTGCGTACCAGTTCAGAATTTTTAAGTCGACTTTCTACTCTTACAATTTCCACATCTTTCCGTTTATTTGGACTTGGTGAAGAGGAGGTTGATGTGGATCAATTCATGTCCAAACAGTTAAGATCACCATGTGCTTTTGTCACGATCACCAGCGATGGAGTGTAGTGCGATTATGGCTAAATCGGAGGAATAGTACTCCGATTTTGGCTTACTATTCTCCGATCTACCACTAAAGATTTATGAAAGTGATGTACGGATTCTACGATTCCTCCGATTTCTACGATTTTACCTGAAGATTGTTATGAAAGTGATGTACCGATTCCTCCAATCCTACGATTTTACCTGTGAAGATTGTTATGAAAGTGATGTACTGATTCTACGATTTTACCTCGAGTTTTATGAAAGTGATGTACCGATTCTACGATTTTCTGCAGTATTTTCTGCAGTAGATGAAAGAACGAGGTGTATTCGTGGTTTTTAGGTACAGTTATTATGTTATCACCTTGATGACAGTCTTGAGGTAAAATCGTAAAATCGGAGGAATCGTAAAATCCGAAGAATCGTAAAATCCGAAGAATCGTAAAATTGGAAGAATTGTTAAATCGGAAGAATCGTAAAATCGGAAGAATTGTAGAATCGGTACATCACCTTCATAACAATCTTAATCGGAAAAATAAAATCCGGTTTAGCCATAATCGCACTCTACTGCAGCGACGCGTCATATGTATTAATGTGTCGTTGTTTTCTTGCAGACAATTTTGAAATCTGCGCCACGAACAACACGAGGATGTCATATAGTCTTTTCGCCTGGATTCCACTGAAATTTTGCTCTGATTTACCTGTAAAACGATGTGCAGGAGATCGTGATTGACTTTCACAACTCTTGCTTTAATGCAGTACGTTAAAGTTTGTAAAAATCTGGACGCCCGGGTCTGGACGATTAATTGTGACATCTTATTTTAAACTTAGTATGTCATTTCGTAGCAGTCTCGCCGCCGTGGTCGAATTAAGAAAATCAGGTGAAGAGAAATCATCGTTACTAAAACTTGTAGAATAATTAAATTAAACGGAAACTGTAGAACACACTTATTTCATATATGCTACGATCAATTCCTTTTCATCCAAACATGAATTTTTAAACTTTTAAAAGTTTTAGCAGTTTCACATATCCGGCGAACCACTAGCCTGCGAATGCAGACGCCGGTATTTCCGGCTGTCACTGGTGCCGCCAGCGGAGACAAGCGACAGCCGGAAATAGTTCGCAGGCTAGCGATCGACGCATTTTCGATACTGTCAACACTCTAGACTTAATGCGTACTAATTCAGAATTTATAAGTGAAATTTCTGCCCCTGCAATTTCCACATCTTTCAAATTTCATCTCGATTTTCTGGTAAACTTGGGGAAGGTAGATGTGTGTATGTGTATTTGCTTTATTGTCTCGATCCCTTGTCACGCCTCGCCATCGATTCGTCATGATGCATGAATTTGATACATACAAGCACAGATTTTAAGTTACACACCACAATTTGACACTACTTTAAGAAATAAAGGTTATGATGTAACACTTGGAACGCGCAGATAGATCAATGACTACCTAAAATATGTCACTATCAACAGAATGGGCCGCAGCATTGCTATCTTTTGGATACCCTAGTTACACAGTAAGGAAAGAGTCAAGGAACTTGACTGAGTTTTTGGCGACTTACTGCAGGCTGGCTCTTTAAAACAAAACAAAAACCAAAGCAAAACAAGCTGGGCTATGTGCAAAAGAGCCACATGTACACATACATATACTGAGTGAAGTACCAGCAAACCTCATTTTCCATATCACTTTTCGAATGATACAGAATGGTATACTCTGTCTCTATGAATCTCCATGCAGACCTTGCTTTCCAGCTAACCCGTAACTCCCTCTGGCTATCAGTTGCAACAACCATGAAATTCGAAGGAGGCCATGGGGTAGCTGAAAGTTAAAAAGTCAAAACAAATTAAAAGTTGGTCAATTAAAATGTACGTATTTACACACAAATCTTACAAATAAAAACCTTAAATATAAATAACAAAAATCTAAAAATTAAAAACTAAAAATATAAAAAATCTGATTGTTTTATTGTTACAATACACGCCTCGTTTTTGAATTGAATTTGGTCCATTATCTTTGAGGTCTTCTCGCTATGCTTGGCTTTTTGAGTCTTTGCACTAAAACATTGTTGCACAGTTTGAATCTTGCATCCTTTTGGTACGCCATGTGCTTGTCATGTCATTGTATACATGCACATAACTTCGCAAATGTGCGATGACGACTTGACTGTAATTTTCAGCTGAACAAAAAAAAAACATATAGCTGAAATTTCAACTTGGGCATTTCCTCAAGAAAGCCCAAGTAATAAACTAAGAAAATATTACTTTGCGTTGACTGTTATTACAATCTATCACTTGCAAATTCAGTCCAGCCTAAAAACAGAGCTTCTGATTACAACAAGTTAACCTAGTTTGAGCCTGCAATCCAATTGAAACCCAGTACAGTTGTACCTGGGCAGTGGTAACTTCCAAAAAAAACATGTGACCTCAAATTATGACCTTTACATGTACACTTGAGCCTGTAATATGTTCATGTGCTACTTACGCAATAAAGCACCATTTCCATGTTTGCATACATGTAGCCTCGACTAAACAGGAGGAGGGTTTAGAGAATTCAAGACAGTTATGCAGCCCTGAGATGCAGTCAAGGGTTTGCCTAACTTTTGAGAATTCTCCCAGATCCTTAGTGCTTAGGTGAGTCTATGCGAACATGGAAAAGTGCTCTTACTGCTTTTATAAAACTTCTCAATAATGCAAGCAAATCTAAAATGTTACAACCATGTTAACATGTACACACCCACATTTAAACACGCCTATCAACCAATGACAGAGCATAGAAGCTCAGTTATTTTATAATGATAAGTGGATACATTGTTTTGACAAGTGTCAAGTGACTTTAACAAAGCACACCCGAAGACATGCACACACACATACACACAGCACAAAAATTACCTGAGTAAGGAGAAACTATTTGTAAGGGCAGATAACACCAGCTTGTTGCACTTCCAACAGCATTTTCAGCAACTACAGATATTGTATAATTACAGGCTTTCCCACATGTAGAAACAAAATCTCCAGACTTTTTTAGCACACAGAGGAAATCTTTATCTGGTCTTAGAACATTTGCGACTCTGCAATCTGGGTCACTGAAGTTCCAATTGCAGATGCTTTCAATTTCAAAGGAGTCATTCACACATAACTTAATTGTGTAATTGACAGGTAAACCTCCAGTAAAAGTTGATGCTGACCAAAACACACGATACTCTCTCTCACCATAGTTACCAACCACGCTGTATCTCAAATTACGTGGAGGACTAGGGACATCTGGGGAGCAAGAAAAAGATCACTTAAAACAACCACTGCATGACTGCACACAAAGTGGCCACGCAAAATGAGCTCAATTGCTCTGGAAAAACTGTGTATGAAATTCCAAATACTTGTCAACAAAATACCATTAAAGTGCTACAATGTGAAGTACTGTATATATGAAATAATTCATATTTGTACTGCGGTTGTAGATGAAAGTGAAGAGTGATCATCGCAGTAAATTTCCAATTTAAGCAACTGGAAAGAAGAAGCCTGAAAAAAATCAGGGCTTCTTTTTTCATCTACAACCACAGTACAAATATAAATTATTTTATATATACTTCACATCACTTCACTGCACGGGAAAATATGAACTCAATAAATTGACCTCGCTCCCAACGTGTGGCTTCATAGCTCAGTTTTGCAGAGCATCACACTGGTATCTCGGAGGTCACTGGTTCAAATCCCGTTGAAGCCCTCAGATTTTCTTCAGGCTTCTTCCTTCCAGTTGCTTAAATTGGAAATTTACTGCGACGATCACTCTTCACCGTCAAAGTGCTACTATGATCAAAAAAATCACTTCTCCTTTCCTTCAGATGTTAAAAGCGTGTTTATTTGACACCTCACTGCCAAAACCTTAACAAGTTACAAGTTTAGGAATTCACGGTCTGCCATTGGTCACGTTTGAAACTGAGCAATTGGACTTCAGAGAGCTGAATTGAGGTTAAGGTGATGTCAAAGACTCACTAGCTTAAAATTGCAATGTGTAAACGCAACATATTGTACATACAAAGCACAAGTTTAAAAGTCTGAAAGTTCGAAACTACTGTGCTGCATATTAATTACAAGTTTTGGCGGGTGCACTGTTACATGCACTGCATTTTCAAACTAGCGAGTCTTTGACATCACCTTATCCTTGATACAGCCCTCTCAAGATTTTAAAGTCAGTAATGGCGGACCATTCACTAAGAAAATTTCAGTCAAAATGAACAAGTGTCTTTTTGAAATGAAGGCTTAAAAATTTGGTCACAGAGTGGTTCAGTTACATAGTTTTAAAATACAAAGAAAAAGTAGAATTGACTTTTGCTTGCAGTAGCAATTTAAAATCTTGATACGCATTCTGTTAAAGAGTTCAAATTGTGGGAAAGACTTTGAAGTGTTTAATAAATCATTTCACTGTTGTTTGGACTTAATCATCAATTTTCTTAACTGTTGAAATTTTAGCACAATCCAATACATGGATGTTTTCTGCATAACTGACACATCTTTCTGCATTTCCCCCCGCAAAATTTCCACTTAATTTGCTATTTTTCTCCCACACCCTGTCGGATGGCATCTTATTAGTTAACATGAATATGACATTTTGCTACTAACATAACGTATCAAATGGCATTGTTGCAGACAAATTCAATTCAAGTCCTGCAAGAGTCAGAGAGACAGCAATTTCATCACCAGTAGGAATTAATCTGCTAGAAACAAAATCCCTGAATTTTCCTGGCCACAAAAAATATTTATTTTCACTGATGGTTAAAGTGCACCTAACCCCCCAATTTTTTTTTTTTTTGCTACAATGAATCTACTTGTTATTTGAAATACTTCTGCGAAAAATTTTTTTGATTCGGATAAATCCTCGATTTTCTGTGCCCCGACGAAATCTCTAAAACACTGCCATTATTGTTGCATGACC
>JAEMPF020032778.1:0-10873 GCA_022496165.2 Catalaphyllia jardinei | reverse complement strand
GTGCTGTGCTGTGCTGTGCTGTGCTGTGCTGTGCTGTGCTGTGCTGTACTGTACTGTACGGTGCTGTGCTTTACATGAAGCATCTACCCGAACGTTTGAAGGGTGTCAAATGAAGACAGCTGCAAAGTTATCTACGGATACTGAGTAGATTTCGTATCCCATAGTAATGAAAGTTTCCACGAAGTATGATTTGTGGTCCCGTAAAAAAAATTTAATAACTGCCCAACGAAATTCCTGTATTCACTTCTGTCTTATTGTTCGACGTAGTAACGTTTTGTCTCATCTCATAAATTGTTTTGTTAGTCGACATGCAAGTGATAGTTATTAATTTTAGTGATTTCTTGTGCTTCTTTTGCATGTATCCCTGTATTAACAAAGATTTTCGATTAAAAACGAAAACAATTCTTAAATTAAATTCTTAAAGCATTCTTACAGTTTGCGGATTGCGGCGTGTCTATTAACGCAAGTGGAAAAAAAATGCATATCAGTGATAATGTAAACTAGCTAGAGCGAAATGAAGTCACTTTTCCCTTCGTACGTCTTAAGACCATAACATACTCTTTGGGACATTTAAACTAATTTGTTGAGGTAATTTTACTTTTGCGTATTGCGCACTTAAACTGAAGAAAACTTGATATCAAATTAATTTATTTCAATGTGTCATTCCTCTTAAGATTTTATTCTTATCATAAATACAAGCCGTTGTTCACTTCTCTCCTCCCAAGTAAGGCAATTTGCATATTTCATCAAACGCCTGCTGTTTTCTTTTCCTTAGCGGCTGACAGTGTTGTCTGGTATCTGTCCCGTTGCTTGTTAACTGACCGTTGTCGACTCGCTGCCGTTTGTTTAATTTCTTTGTTTAATGATTAATATCGGAAACAATTGGTTCCTCAGTTAGACATGTCCGTTTGTCGCTGTGTTTAACCTTGTCTGTTGCAATCATGCAAACTAGAAAAATTCATATTACTATCGGGTTACTTCTGTTCGTCATTTCCTCAGAAAATTGAGGGCACTCGCCAAAAATTGGACTAAGGTGAACTGAAAGTCATTTCAGATTGCGTCTATTGAGAAAACAAAAGCATATAACAGTTTGTTTCCTTCGTTCATTTTTTCAGATAAAAGAGAAGTTCAACTCAGATGAATACAAGTGAACTCGGACGTTAACGCTAGATATTACATTACCTCAGGTTAGTGAGCTGACTAAGTCCGCTCGATATGTTTTCAACTTTTAACCGAAAAACAAGACGTTGCACAATTCGGTTTTGCCGTAACCACCAAGATAATTTCTTAGATTTTAAAGCCCATTGACGAAGTTATTTCATTGTTGCCAGAGAAAACATCAGTTTATTAATTTGATAACTTGCATACAATTTTCCGGCGCAAATTATGCTGGGTTGTATTTTCTTTCCTCCCTTTGTAAACCTGTTGTGAGACCGGTCAGTATCTCTTCCCAAATGTCGCCCAACTGAAGCGCTAAACATACAAAGGTAAACTATTTTGATTAGGGTATTTTTATAAACCTTGACAGGTATTTCCTCAAACTCGAAGTTTTCCTTTCAAAACTGGTTAGTTTAATTATTAAAAAAAATTCACACGCACCACGAGGCAATGTCAATCGACCATAAAACTCACATAAATCGATGTTATTGTCCAAGCCAAAAATCACCAATGTTACACCACAAAACACATACAGACTCGATTGTGTCAATTATGTATAAAGCCAATGGCTGTTGCGTGAACGTAAATGCAAAGTCGCTTTCGAGAAACAATTGCAATCTTCTCACGGCGTCTCTAAGACTCCCATAATACAGTGAAACCGTTTAGCGCAGTCAATTTCACATGTGCAGTTAAATGACTTCATATCATGCTGCGATTTGAAGGATTGCCATTCTACACAACAAAATATTATAAAGTGGTGTCGTAAAGCGACAAAAAGGACATGCAATATACTGAAACAAAAATCATATGCATGTAGCAAGTTTGTTCGTATAAACTAAACTGTCATTATCATCATGGCCATTTGAAAATTAGCTGGGCTTCGCGCCCCAACACCTGCTATCTCGGGAGAACATCCCAGACACAGTCTTCATCGTCCTCTTCCACTTTTTATGCTGAGGACCTCTCTTTAACTTCATGTTAAACCCCCCCCCCCACAAGTCGTTTAGTAGTTTTTGGCGACTTGAGGCGGGGATGCAGCTCAAAATACCTTTTTTTCTAAAAGTGATAATCCATTCCCAGTTTGCGTGATATTCTAAAAAATGATTGACACAAATTTAATGGTTAAGTGGATTTCCTTCACCGGTAGTTTTATTCCCCTTTCTTTAAGTCAATAACTTATCACTCAGTTTTATACAGCAATTCAGAAAAAGAAAGAGGCAACGCAATTTAGTTGCAAGATTTTAATTTTTGATGACCTTCTCAAACATATTTCACACACAAACACTTAAAAAACAAAAGGATAAGCACGTGTCTTGAAATACTCTTGAAGTTTGTGTCTGTAAAGAGATTGTACTCACCAAAACTTGTGGATAGCAATAATATCTGTGGACCTTTTCTCATACAAAGCCTAACTTTTCGTTAGTTTCAAATTCTGGCTTGAGAGTAGAGAAAATTATAATTTTGAGACAAATATTTTCACTTTCAACGTTAGCTTTTGCGGGGGCTGTACATCTGCAGCATAGTCCCCCGAGGGCATATTTGATCACGAAAAAGATCAGGCCGGCTCGTACTACAATGAAAAGTTTTGGATGTTCACTCGGGCATAAGAATCATTATCACTTAATGAAAATTTCTTTATTTCTTTTTGCATCTACCTACGAAATACAGTGGTGGATCAAGGGGAGGGGCCCGGGGGGGCTGGGCCCCCACCTTATTTTGGGTGAAAAAAGAAGGAATGACCGAAGGAAGAAAAGCCGGCTGGTCAAGTAAAATAAAACCGGACCCCTCCCTAGCTCAACGTCTGGATCTGCCACTGAAATATAATAGGTTTCGGACATGTTCTCGTTGCCGCGGTGTCTACACTTTAGAAATTCATAGCGACAACGTTTTGTCTAAAAACAACAAGAGAGAAGTACTTGTGGATAACAATAACATCTGTATAGTTTTGTCCAAAAACAGCAAGAGAGAAGTATTTTTAAATAATAAAATTGCTAAAGTTTTGGGCAGTAAAATGCTATTTTCCAGACAGATAAAAGTGATAAAAAAGATATTTCGATGTGCTCAATATATAGCGATTACCATGCTTTTCTTACGCAATTTATTTAAAGGATTTCGGAGGGGATAGTGGAAGGCTTTTAACCAATACAGTCGTCTGACTCAGTACCGCTCGCCACCCGAGTCACTTCTGATTTTCAAGTGCGACTTGAAAATTTCGCCCTGGAAGGAGGCAGGAGCGGAAGAACCAACCAATCATAAGGCCTGGAAGCAAGCATTGTGATTGGTTAGTTCTTTCGCTTCTGCTTCCCACTCCGACAATCAAGTTTCACTAGATCGTAAGCGACGGAGTCATAAGCGGATGCGATGTTCCGCTTCCGTCTCCGTCAGTTTGATTTTCATGAGATCGTATCGCTGTACGCTTCTGATTACGCCTCCGAGTACGACTCCGTCACTAGTGAAAACTAGCCTTTAATGTCCGTCATTAACAGGTATCTCTTTATTTTACATTGATTATCTCCAACTTCGTTTACGAAGCTCGCTATAACACCAATGAAGGATGTATCTTTCACTTCCACAACAGCTAAACCGTACGTAAAAGATAACTTGCACGTGATCTATTAGTTTTCTTTTAACAATGCCTCTGAAGCCTTGCAAAGCGAAGTAGAAACTTTCAAATGTCATATTTGTTTACGGGAGTGTTAAAATGGCGAAAATATTAATCAAAACTGCATTTTTTAAGCCTAGATTTGGTGCATACATCAAGTAGGAAATTTGTCACACAGACTTCAAATAGAAAAAGAAACTACATGTTGAAAGATCAATCGGTTAATGTGTTAGAAAAACAGTCATACATAAAGCGTTTATTAATCTCTTTTCAGCTGAAGCGACATAGGAGATATTCAAAACTAGCAAATGATTAGCAGGGCACTTGATTGTTTATGCATAGAATTAGCTATTCGCTAATTTGCGTGTGAATGTTATCACAAGAAGTAACTTCCCTTTCTTAAGACACGCGAGCTTCTTATACACGACGCATTTTACCAAACGGACGTTTCAGTGGCTGAAGATCACCTGCAATTCGCCTGTAAAACAAATTATGCGAAAACCTAAACTCGAAACTGGAAACTGAGGAGATTCTCTTTCTTGAAACCGAAATATGAATGATATGTGGGTAGCTAGAGACGAATAATAAGTAATATATCATATTTCGTGATCTAACTCCAGTTATGAGTGACATCAAATCGGAACAAGATACGGGTGAAAAATGACGACCATTAAGGATACGGTAAATATCATATCGTCAGATATCTTGCTGACTTATGATAAGTGTTAAAGTGAGAAAGATATCGGGTTTCATCGCAACATGAAAGGCTCTTTGTCGTCGTCATGAATAACGGGATACTGATTTTGAACCATGGGTACATGCCTTAAATATAAAGAGCTTGACCTTCGTTTCTCTTTTATAGATAAGGATAAGGAAGCTAATCTGAAATGCAGTCATAAAGCCAATGAAGTTTGTTTCTGCGAACAAAGAGTTTGATTCAAGTTCATCACTACCTCGAAAGGTAAGACAATTATTTCCGGGTCCAGTAAATTCTTGATACCTTCGGGGAGGCACATTTGGAAAATCAAAACCCAGAAAATGTATTTTATTTATTGGTCCAGTTTTGCTACAAATTGCTTTAAAAGCATGGCGCAGAGGCCCCGTCCACATTAATACGTCTTCGTTTGGATGCCTTCTTGCTTACCTTCCACCCTTCAACGATCGAAAACACATAACTCGGCTTTGAAAATGCTGTCCAGAGAGGAGTAGAGTGAAAACATTTCAAAACGGAGCCCTGAGTGTGGACAGCGAAAACGGAGTCTCCCGATAACGCTAACGTCATTCAAATTATATGGGCATTCGCAGAAATAATGGTTGCAGCCTTTTTGTGCTTTCTAATGTGGGCGTGTGTAAACGGTAATCGGTACAGTAAAAAAACACCCGATTCTAAAAACGTCTTGCAGACTTTCTGAAATCCTGTCGTTGTATTTTGCAAAAAATGCCAAACAGTTTGCTGCGTCTTTACCGTCAACCCAAGTAAAGCGTACGCTCAAGACTGCATTAATGAATTAATTATTCAATATTGAACCCGCCAGTGGTTTGAAGAGTGCAATAATGAAATTGATTATTGGAAAACTGAACCCTCTAAGTATTCTTTCAAAGAATGCAGCTAATGGGTTTAATGTTCAAAAACATCAATTTAATATTGATTTTTCAAATGACTGAGCGAGGTCTATGTTCAAATAATCAATTCGTTGTTGCATTCTTTAAACGACTAGTGGGTTCAATATTCAAAGAATCAATTTATTAATGCAATCTTGAGTGGGACGCTTCACTTGGTTTGACCGTAACAACTCGCTTAGTATCGTTGTCTAGATCAGAGGAGGTTTTCGTATATGACTGAGCGAAGGCACTTAATGCTTACAATTTTAGCACTACGTTATCCAAAAATGCCGCAAACCCACGGTGTTGGAAAAACAAATAAAACTTAGAAACTATAAAAATCTAGATAAAACTAGCAGTAATCAAAGATTATGAGAGTGCGTTCGACGCCGTATAAACTTTTATACAGATACCTTAAATGATTGATGATAGCTGACTTTCAACCTCTAAAAACCAACCTTCAACAACAACCGGAGTTTTAAAGAAAGATATTTCAGTGACAAATTCCATGCCATTCTGATTGAACAGGTCTCGGTACAAACTACGCTACGTGACGGCGCCAGGTTCCGAATCACAAGTTTAATAGGACTAAAATTCGTGCTAAATATTCTCACATTGTTAACTTGTAATTTGTAAAAGTTATTTTTTACGAACATTATTCTAAGCAGGAAGCTCATATATAAGTACAAATTTGCAATCGCGTGCTCGTTCATCGTAAACAAACTCCCTGTGACTGATTCGAGTATTTCCGCTGGCCTGATACAAAGCATAAAATATTTACATTTCCGTTCCCTGGCTCAGGTTCACTCTTACACATCTTATAAAATAAACAAGTTCCTCGTGAGCCCGAACGAACGTTTAAATAACATCATACTATTGAATATAATACTACTCAGCCTCAAAATCCCACGGCAAACGTATCCAACGCTACCTCTGTGATCTAGAGCGCAAGGAAGGAAAGTCCAAAGTCTACATGGCCTGCTCACGTGCTCACATATTCGTCACATTATTATCACATGTCTCAGTTACGGTACTAGTTTACTGGCCGTGACCATAGTTAATAACTATGTCGTGACATAGTTAGCAACTATGTCGTGACATGCCCCTGCAAAAATTAGGCGGGGTGGCCATTTTCGTGCCCTTACAGGAATGTGGGTTTTCCAGACAATAACCTTACACAGGACAACCAACTCTGCAGAGTCACAGGCAAAAATTAGGATTGCGTTCCACTTCGTCGAACGCAATTATTTAGCAACCAGATGAGAAAAAAGGCTTAATTAAATTCGAACATGAGTAGGCGTTTTCGGTAGTTGTCAGTATGCACGTAGGAATTAAAAAGTAAGTCCTTTTAACTTTTTCAACAAAGGCTTGTATTGGAGTCCTTTGAGAATAATTGCAAGAACTTTGGTGTTAATTCTCAAATTTTCACAATCTTCAAATTTGAGATAGCTATGAAAAATCATATACTGACCAAATTCCCAAGGTGTAATATTTGCTTCCAGAGGTCGCGATTTAAATTCTCCGACACAGTTGTCCTTAGATAGATCTCGCTTATTTCTTCTTCCGAGATAGTTGTTATTGCAGCTACGTGTGCGGTCAAATGCAATTGAACTGAATTATGCGAAAATGTTACCAGAACAGAACTGATCCGCTCGCCTCGTTTGTAGGCCAATGGAATTAATGAAGTATGAACACCGCGGGTAAAGTGCATACGACCAAAAAATAAATTTCTAATTTTCGAACGAAGCCTCTGTAAGTTGAACCACGTAAGAATGTTTGTTCACAGCCGTTTCATTTTTTTTTTCTTTTTTCAAAAAAAATTGACCAGAATTTCTCAAAAATGTTACTAATGATAATGACTGGAATCAAATTCAGTTTTAGAGGAGTACATTTCCAGTTTACCTCCATGAGATTATTATTCATGCCAGCATATTTCAGTACGCAATTTCTCCAAATATTCTCATATCATAGTCATGTGACGCACGCTTTTCTCCAGGGGAAAAAGACAAAAAACTCACATTTTATGTTTATGAGATCACAATTCCTCACGGCGGAGATTTGGCTTGTGATGATATCGGAGTCTATATGGACTTCTCCAGCCAGCCAATTGGCATATTAAAATTTACATACAACATCCATCTTGGACTTCGTTACCGCGTGTTTCAGGAAAGAACTGTTAAAATACCAAATGGGAAAGAATGTTATTGGATTGGGAACTTTTTGATTTTCTTCTAACATAAAAGATCAAACAAATAAGAAATGACTCTAAGAAAATACCCCACCGAATCACCCAAATGCTTAATTTTCGCTGAATGAGTAAAATGGTTTAAACATTTATTATGAAGAAGAATATTACTTGTATATTTCTAGGAGACTGCATAGACCTTTATCGCGCAGCGGCCATTTTGAGCCCGAGGAGAACAAAGAGCTTTGGTTTTGCCCTTCCAGCCTCGCACTGAATGAGAGGTGAGACGGGCAAAATCTTTTGTTTCAGCATTGCGCGATAAAGTTTGTCATCGTAACGCTAAATTGACAAAAACAAGAAGTAAAAGGTGTATTGTTTTTTCAGTCATTATTCGTCAGTGTACATTGCGCATTTTGTGTTCCTTTGTGCAGGGGGTGTGGGAGGGGGCTTTGTTTTGACATACACTGCCACATAAAAACACGAGAATCTTGTTGAGTAGCCCATCGGGGGAGTACCATGCCACACAATTAAACTGAAGACTGTCAGGATATGAGGAATTTTTATTGATAAGCTCACCATTTTAATGACAGCGTATTTCAGAGGTATAGTCTGGAGCGGCATCCGTTGTGCGAGTGACGTAGGAGAAAGTTAAAATGTGCGGCTTCACACGTTTACAAAGATATCATTAGCTTTCGGCCAAGGCACTCTACTTGCTTTTGTTAAGCCCAGCTTGAAGTTCTTAAGGAAAATACTTTCAAAAGCCAGGAAAATGAACGCGATTCGAAATTTATAGATTGGTGAATGTGTGGCTAACCGAGGATTTATTGTCAAGTTAACTGTCGGCTCCAGGAAATTTATCGTTAAATGGCATTTAGGATACACAATCTTCAGTTGCATATTATGAATAAAATCGATATCTTTGTCTTAAGCTGACTACGAGTGGTTGTTTTGATACGTCAAGCTCGGGTTATTTTCTGTCAAATTTGGTAATTTTTCCCCAGAGAACCTCATTTGCAAGACTTTCGATTTCGTGACAAAAACTTTTAAATAAACTCCTTAAACCGTATTTCCCCTAAATGAGATGCGATAAGTTAAGTCGACGGCCTTTCACCACAGCCTCTTCCCACCTGATTTAACCGAGACACCTTTCTTTCGGCTACATAATTCAGCGAGGTGTATAGAGATCGAAAGGAGAAAAAGTAATTTGCTCTGTGTAAAGCCAAATGACGTGCGTCCGAATTATTTATGGAAATTCTTTTCAAGACCTTCTGGTTGTCTGGGAAATTCTGTTGGAGCTATTTTGTTGGTCGCTTACGAGTTTCCTTTACACCTTTAAGACACAGTTTTAGAAGTCATTATCGTCCCAGATTAGATTAGTTTTGATGCCCAGAGAGTGTTTTCGTATATATTTTTTCACTTTCGTGATGGTGGACCAGCAGAACCGCACAACGTTCAGTGATATTAGGTTCTGATCAGAACGACAAGCCTTAAAGTGCAAAGGTAAACACTTTGCTTTGCTACAGTAGTTGATGTCTTCATGCAAACAGAACATTGAATTGTTGGATTAACCACGTTTACAAGGACAGTTTCATTTCCTTGAAAGTGTGCCTCTTCTGAATTAAGCCGTCGCGAGAGTGAAAAAACCGACGCTACTCCGACAAAATAAGTCATTCTATACCCATCTACACATTTAATCAGCGGTATAATGGTTCAAGCCCTTGTATGTTTGTAGAGCTAAAAATATAGGCCATGCAGAAGCCGTAGAAAACGTGTTTTTTTAACCCGCTCACAAAAACCAAAGCATGCTCTCTAAAGCGGTAACGTCAGACAAATTTTGTTTATTTCTTAGATTAGAGTATTGTCTGTTCAGTTCTTTTAGTAGCTCAACTAGTAAAAAAGTCAAGCCCAATTACATTTGAGGGCCTTGAATTTAATTTGATGAGTCAAATTTCATAAGCCCGCGCCGCGCCGCTCCGTTTGTCACCGTGAACATGCACAGCGGGAAATAAACACGCACGCAACAACACATTCAACTTAATGGACACTATCCTTGTCAAAGCATTTTATCTGAAAGTCTCCCTTAGTCAAGACGTGATAGCTCTTTAAGACCGGAATATTTGTCGCAAAAACTCTCCTTGCATATGTTAAGTTTCCTCGCTAAATGGTAATTTTTTTTATTGAGAAGTCTGCGCCTCTGATGGTTTATCATTACATTCCACGAAGGATGGATAACTCTAGCGAATTAAAGAGTGCTTTTGGTTGTTTTTATGTCGAAACTTAAAGGAGCGAGGTGATGTTTCAAGACAACTCAGTGATGTCATGTTTGAAGGCATGATTCGCGCTATTCTCCCAAATTATGTCACCCGATACAAGTCATGTTCAGATCACTCCTATTTTCGTCGTTTTTATCAGAGTATTGGGAGGTCTATAAGGGCCTAAAGAGTTTTTGCAGACAGTCCTTATACATTCAGTGCTCCAAAATAAGACCAAAAGCAAATAATGTCTTCCTTTCCTAAAGACCTAAATTTAAATTTGACGAATTCAACAGGAAGAGATAACAGTTCGTCACTCAGTACACAGTGCAACATAAACATCTCTGGCCTTTTTTCAAGTCAAAAACCGTAACTCTGCCCGTTTTCTTTCTCTGGGTGCCACATAATCATGAAGATATATTTTTAGATCATTCGGAGAATTTTCCGATCAAGCAAACTTTCCAACCATTTCGTTACGAATGTCATCGATGCGCCTGAAGGTTTTTTATTCTTTTAATCAATTAATTATTCCGCCTACAGTATTTTCAGGAAAGGTGCAATTTTACTTACCCACGCAAAAATATTGTTAACCTGCCTGTACTGGGCAGAAATTAAACTTGCCGCATGAATCATATTTGAAATTTCTTTTCACAAATATTCTCGACTGTCATTGAAGAATGAAAAAATAGCAATTAAAGACTAGTGAATTCATAAAACCTAATGCACCTAATTTCGTTTTATGGAAGCGAGAAAATGTATAACGCAAATTTAATCTTGGATTAATCTAAATGTTGCAGGCTAACTTGAGCTTATCCAAGTAAATTGCCTTCGCGGATGGCGCACGGTATTTTCCGGGTATTTTTAAAGATCTTTTCAGCTGCTATAATGAACTGTCTTAATGACCGGCAGCCGGTCAAGGTTTTAAATATACATTTTAAATGACCGGCAGTCAAAATCTTTTTTGTAATGTAGGCTACAATAGCACATTTTAGGTTAAATAGCACTCCCGTTAGCCTACAAAGCACTCCGGTTAGCCTGAATACCACTCCGAGTATATATATCCTGATAGCGCTC
>JAEMPF020032777.1:0-10873 GCA_022496165.2 Catalaphyllia jardinei | reverse complement strand
GTGCTGTGCTGTGCTGTGCTGTGCTGTGCTGTGCTGTGCTGTGCTGTACTGTACTGTACGGTGCTGTGCTTTACATGAAGCATCTACCCGAACGTTTGAAGGGTGTCAAATGAAGACAGCTGCAAAGTTATCTACGGATACTGAGTAGATTTCGTATCCCATAGTAATGAAAGTTTCCACGAAGTATGATTTGTGGTCCCGTAAAAAAAATTTAATAACTGCCCAATGAAATTCCTGTATTCACTTCTGTCTTATTGTTCGACGTAGTAACGTTTTGTCTCATCTCATAAATTGTTTTGTTAGTCGACATGCAAGTGATAGTTATTAATTTTAGTGATTTCTTGTGCTTCTTTTGCATGTATCCCTGTATTAACAAAGATTTTCGATTAAAAACGAAAACAATTCTTAAATTAAATTCTTAAAGCATTCTTACAGTTTGCGGATTGCGGCGTGTCTATTAACGCAAGTGGAAAAAAAATGCATATCAGTGATAATGTAAACTAGCTAGAGCGAAATGAAGTCACTTTTCCCTTCGTACGTCTTAAGACCATAACATACTCTTTGGGACATTTAAACTAATTTGTTGAGGTAATTTTACTTTTGCGTATTGCGCACTTAAACTGAAGAAAACTTGATATCAAATTAATTTATTTCAATGTGTCATTCCTCTTAAGATTTTATTCTTATCATAAATACAAGCCGTTGTTCACTTCTCTCCTCCCAAGTAAGGCAATTTGCATATTTCATCAAACGCCTGCTGTTTTCTTTTCCTTAGCGGCTGACAGTGTTGTCTGGTATCTGTCCCGTTGCTTGTTAACTGACCGTTGTCGACTCGCTGCCGTTTGTTTAATTTCTTTGTTTAATGATTAATATCGGAAACAATTGGTTCCTCAGTTAGACATGTCCGTTTGTCGCTGTGTTTAACCTTGTCTGTTGCAATCATGCAAACTAGAAAAATTCATATTACTATCGGGTTACTTCTGTTCGTCATTTCCTCAGAAAATTGAGGGCACTCGCCAAAAATTGGACTAAGGTGAACTGAAAGTCATTTCAGATTGCGTCTATTGAGAAAACAAAAGCATATAACAGTTTGTTTCCTTCGTTCATTTTTTCAGATAAAAGAGAAGTTCAACTCAGATGAATACAAGTGAACTCGGACGTTAACGCTAGATATTACATTACCTCAGGTTAGTGAGCTGACTAAGTCCGCTCGATATGTTTTTAACTTTTAACCGAAAAACAAGACGTTGCACAATTCGGTTTTGCCGTAACCACCAAGATAATTTCTTAGATTTTAAAGCCCATTGACGAAGTTATTTCATTGTTGCCAGAGAAAACATCAGTTTATTAATTTGATAACTTGCATACAATTTTCCGGCGCAAATTATGCTGGGTTGTATTTTCTTTCCTCCCTTTGTAAACCTGTTGTGAGACCGGTCAGTATCTCTTCCCAAATGTCGCCCAACTGAAGCGCTAAACATACAAAGGTAAACTATTTTGATTAGGGTATTTTTATAAACCTTGACAGGTATTTCCTCAAACTCGAAGTTTTCCTTTCAAAACTGGTTAGTTTAATTATTAAAAAAAATTCACACGCACCACGAGGCAATGTCAATCGACCATAAAACTCACATAAATCGATGTTATTGTCCAAGCCAAAAATCACCAATGTTACACCACAAAACACATACAGACTCGATTGTGTCAATTATGTATAAAGCCAATGGCTGTTGCGTGAACGTAAATGCAAAGTCGCTTTCGAGAAACAATTGCAATCTTCTCACGGCGTCTCTAAGACTCCCATAATACAGTGAAACCGTTTAGCGCAGTCAATTTCACATGTGCAGTTAAATGACTTCATATGATGCTGCGATTTGAAGGATTGCCATTCTACACAACAAAATATTATAAAGTGGTGTCGTAAAGCGACAAAAAGGACATGCAATATACTGAAACAAAAATCATATGCATGTAGCAAGTTTGTTCGTATAAACTAAACTGTCATTATCATCATGGCCATTTGAAAATTAGCTGGGCTTCGCGCCCCAACACCTGCTATCTCGGGAGAACATCCCAGACACAGTCTTCATCGTCCTCTTCCACTTTTTATGCTGAGGACCTCTCTTTAACTTCATGTTAAACCCCCCCCCCCACAAGTCGTTTAGTAGTTTTTGGCGACTTGAGGCGGGGATGCAGCTCAAAATACCTTTTTTTCTAAAAGTGATAATCCATTCCCAGTTTGCGTGATATTCTAAAAAATGATTGACACAAATTTAATGGTTAAGTGGATTTCCTTCACCGGTAGTTTTATTCCCCTTTCTTTAAGTCAATAACTTATCACTCAGTTTTATACAGCAATTCAGAAAAAGAAAGAGGCAACGCAATTTAGTTGCAAGATTTTAATTTTTGATGACCTTCTCAAACATATTTCACACACAAACACTTAAAAAACAAAAGGATAAGCACGTGTCTTGAAATACTCTTGAAGTTTGTGTCTGTAAAGAGATTGTACTCACCAAAACTTGTGGATAGCAATAATATCTGTGGACCTTTTCTCATACAAAGCCTAACTTTTCGTTAGTTTCAAATTCTGGCTTGAGAGTAGAGAAAATTATAATTTTGAGACAAATATTTTCACTTTCAACGTTAGCTTTTGCGGGGGCTGTACATCTGCAGCATAGTCCCCCGAGGGCATATTTGATCACGAAAAAGATCAGGCCGGCTCGTACTACAATGAAAAGTTTTGGATGTTCACTCGGGCATAAGAATCATTATCACTTAATGAAAATTTCTTTATTTCTTTTTGCATCTACCTACGAAATACAGTGGTGGATCAAGGGGAGGGGCCCGGGGGGGCTGGGCCCCCACCTTATTTTGGGTGAAAAAAGAAGGAATGACCGAAGGAAGAAAAGCCGGCTGGTCAAGTAAAATAAAACCGGACCCCTCCCTAGCTCAACGTCTGGATCTGCCACTGAAATATAATAGGTTTCGGACATGTTCTCGTTGCCGCGGTGTCTACACTTTAGAAATTCATAGCGACAACGTTTTGTCTAAAAACAACAAGAGAGAAGTACTTGTGGATAACAATAACATCTGTATAGTTTTGTCCAAAAACAGCAAGAGAGAAGTATTTTTAAATAATAAAATTGCTAAAGTTTTGGGCAGTAAAATGCTATTTTCCAGACAGATAAAAGTGATAAAAAAGATATTTCGATGTGCTCAATATATAGCGATTACCATGCTTTTCTTACGCAATTTATTTAAAGGATTTCGGAGGGGATAGTGGAAGGCTTTTAACCAATACAGTCGTCTGACTCAGTACCGCTCGCCACCCGAGTCACTTCTGATTTTCAAGTGCGACTTGAAAATTTCGCCCTGGAAGGAGGCAGGAGCGGAAGAACCAACCAATCATAAGGCCTGGAAGCAAGCATTGTGATTGGTTAGTTCTTTCGCTTCTGCTTCCCACTCCGACAATCAAGTTTCACTAGATCGTAAGCGACGGAGTCATAAGCGGATGCGATGTTCCGCTTCCGTCTCCGTCAGTTTGATTTTCATGAGATCGTATCGCTGTACGCTTCTGATTACGCCTCCGAGTACGACTCCGTCACTAGTGAAAACTAGCCTTTAATGTCCGTCATTAACAGGTATCTCTTTATTTTACATTGATTATCTCCAACTTCGTTTACGAAGCTCGCTATAACACCAATGAAGGATGTATCTTTCACTTCCACAACAGCTAAACCGTACGTAAAAGATAACTTGCACGTGATCTATTAGTTTTCTTTTAACAATGCCTCTGAAGCCTTGCAAAGCGAAGTAGAAACTTTCAAATGTCATATTTGTTTACGGGAGTGTTAAAATGGCGAAAATATTAATCAAAACTGCATTTTTTAAGCCTAGATTTGGTGCATACATCAAGTAGGAAATTTGTCACACAGACTTCAAATAGAAAAAGAAACTACATGTTGAAAGATCAATCGGTTAATGTGTTAGAAAAACAGTCATACATAAAGCGTTTATTAATCTCTTTTCAGCTGAAGCGACATAGGAGATATTCAAAACTAGCAAATGATTAGCAGGGCACTTGATTGTTTATGCATAGAATTAGCTATTCGCTAATTTGCGTGTGAATGTTATCACAAGAAGTAACTTCCCTTTCTTAAGACACGCGAGCTTCTTATACACGACGCATTTTACCAAACGGACGTTTCAGTGGCTGAAGATCACCTGCAATTCGCCTGTAAAACAAATTATGCGAAAACCTAAACTCGAAACTGGAAACTGAGGAGATTCTCTTTCTTGAAACCGAAATATGAATGATATGTGGGTAGCTAGAGACGAATAATAAGTAATATATCATATTTCGTGATCTAACTCCAGTTATGAGTGACATCAAATCGGAACAAGATACGGGTGAAAAATGACGACCATTAAGGATACGGTAAATATCATATCGTCAGATATCTTGCTGACTTATGATAAGTGTTAAAGTGAGAAAGATATCGGGTTTCATCGCAACATGAAAGGCTCTTTGTCGTCGTCATGAATAACGGGTTACTGATTTTGAACCATGGGTACATGCCTTAAATATAAAGAGCTTGACCTTCGTTTCTCTTTTATAGATAAGGATAAGGAAGCTAATCTGAAATGCAGTCATAAAGCCAATGAAGTTTGTTTCTGCGAACAAAGAGTTTGATTCAAGTTCATCACTACCTCGAAAGGTAAGACAATTATTTCCGGGTCCAGTAAATTCTTGATACCTTCGGGGAGGCACATTTGGAAAATCAAAACCCAGAAAATGTATTTTATTTATTGGTCCAGTTTTGCTACAAATTGCTTTAAAAGCATGGCGCAGAGGCCCCGTCCACATTAATACGTCTTCGTTTGGATGCCTTCTTGCTTACCTTCCACCCTTCAACGATCGAAAACACATAACTCGGCTTTGAAAATGCTGTCCAGAGAGGAGTAGAGTGAAAACATTTCAAAACGGAGCCCTGAGTGTGGACAGCGAAAACGGAGTCTCCCGATAACGCTAACGTCATTCAAATTATATGGGCATTCGCAGAAATAATGGTTGCAGCCTTTTTGTGCTTTCTAATGTGGGCGTGTGTAAACGGTAATCGGTACAGTAAAAAAACACCCGATTCTAAAAACGTCTTGCAGACTTTCTGAAATCCTGTCGTTGTATTTTGCAAAAAATGCCAAACAGTTTGCTGCGTCTTTACCGTCAACCCAAGTAAAGCGTACGCTCAAGACTGCATTAATGAATTAATTATTCAATATTGAACCCGCCAGTGGTTTGAAGAGTGCAATAATGAAATTGATTATTGGAAAACTGAACCCTCTAAGTATTCTTTCAAAGAATGCAGCTAATGGGTTTAATGTTCAAAAACATCAATTTAATATTGATTTTTCAAATGACTGAGCGAGGTCTATGTTCAAATAATCAATTCGTTGTTGCATTCTTTAAACGACTAGTGGGTTCAATATTCAAAGAATCAATTTATTAATGCAATCTTGAGTGGGACGCTTCACTTGGTTTGACCGTAACAACTCGCTTAGTATCGTTGTCTAGATCAGAGGAGGTTTTCGTATATGACTGAGCGAAGGCACTTAATGCTTACAATTTTAGCACTACGTTATCCAAAAATGCCGCAAACCCACGGTGTTGGAAAAACAAATAAAACTTAGAAACTATAAAAATCTAGATAAAACTAGCAGTAATCAAAGATTATGAGAGTGCGTTCGACGCCGTATAAACTTTTATACAGATACCTTAAATGATTTCCCTAGCTGACTTTCAACCTCTAAAAACCAACCTTCAACAACAACCGGAGTTTTAAAGAAAGATATTTCAGTGACAAATTCCATGCCATTCTGATTGAACAGGTCTCGGTACAAACTACGCTACGTGACGGCGCCAGGTTCCGAATCACAAGTTTAATAGGACTAAAATTCGTGCTAAATATTCTCACATTGTTAACTTGTAATTTGTAAAAGTTATTTTTTACGAACATTATTCTAAGCAGGAAGCTCATATATAAGTACAAATTTGCAATCGCGTGCTCGTTCATCGTAAACAAACTCCCTGTGACTGATTCGAGTATTTCCGCTGGCCTGATACAAAGCATAAAATATTTACATTTCCGTTCCCTGGCTCAGGTTCACTCTTACACATCTTATAAAATAAACAAGTTCCTCGTGAGCCCGAACGAACGTTTAAATAACATCATACTATTGAATATAATACTACTCAGCCTCAAAATCCCACGGCAAACGTATCCAACGCTACCTCTGTGATCTAGAGCGCAAGGAAGGAAAGTCCAAAGTCTACATGGCCTGCTCACGTGCTCACATATTCGTCACATTATTATCACATGTCTCAGTTACGGTACTAGTTTACTGGCCGTGACCATAGTTAATAACTATGTCGTGACATAGTTAGCAACTATGTCGTGACATGCCCCTGCAAAAATTAGGCGGGGTGGCCATTTTCGTGCCCTTACAGGAATGTGGGTTTTCCAGACAATAACCTTACACAGGACAACCAACTCTGCAGAGTCACAGGCAAAAATTAGGATTGCGTTCCACTTCGTCGAACGCAATTATTTAGCAACCAGATGAGAAAAAAGGCTTAATTAAATTCGAACATGAGTAGGCGTTTTCGGTAGTTGTCAGTATGCACGTAGGAATTAAAAAGTAAGTCCTTTTAACTTTTTCAACAAAGGCTTGTATTGGAGTCCTTTGAGAATAATTGCAAGAACTTTGGTGTTAATTCTCAAATTTTCACAATCTTCAAATTTGAGATAGCTATGAAAAATCATATACTGACCAAATTCCCAAGGTGTAATATTTGCTTCCAGAGGTCGCGATTTAAATTCTCCGACACAGTTGTCCTTAGATAGATCTCGCTTATTTCTTCTTCCGAGATAGTTGTTATTGCAGCTACGTGTGCGGTCAAATGCAATTGAACTGAATTATGCGAAAATGTTACCAGAACAGAACTGATCCGCTCGCCTCGTTTGTAGGCCAATGGAATTAATGAAGTATGAACACCGCGGGTAAAGTGCATACGACCAAAAAATAAATTTCTAATTTTCGAACGAAGCCTCTGTAAGTTGAACCACGTAAGAATGTTTGTTCACAGCCGTTTCATTTTTTTTTTTCTTTTTTCAAAAAAAATTGACCAGAATTTCTCAAAAATGTTACTAATGATAATGACTGGAATCAAATTCAGTTTTAGAGGAGTACATTTCCAGTTTACCTCCATGAGATTATTATTCATGCCAGCATATTTCAGTACGCAATTTCTCCAAATATTCTCATATCATAGTCATGTGACGCACGCTTTTCTCCAGGGGAAAAAGACAAAAAACTCACATTTTATGTTTATGAGATCACAATTCCTCACGGCGGAGATTTGGCTTGTGATGATATCGGAGTCTATATGGACTTCTCCAGCCAGCCAATTGGCATATTAAAATTTACATACAACATCCATCTTGGACTTCGTTACCGCGTGTTTCAGGAAAGAACTGTTAAAATACCAAATGGGAAAGAATGTTATTGGATTGGGAACTTTTTGATTTTCTTCTAACATAAAAGATCAAACAAATAAGAAATGACTCTAAGAAAATACCCCACCGAATCACCCAAATGCTTAATTTTCGCTGAATGAGTAAAATGGTTTAAACATTTATTATGAAGAAGAATATTACTTGTATATTTCTAGGAGACTGCATAGACCTTTATCGCGCAGCGGCCATTTTGAGCCCGAGGAGAACAAAGAGCTTTGGTTTTGCCCTTCCAGCCTCGCACTGAATGAGAGGTGAGACGGGCAAAATCTTTTGTTTCAGCATTGCGCGATAAAGTTTGTCATCGTAACGCTAAATTGACAAAAACAAGAAGTAAAAGGTGTATTGTTTTTTCAGTCATTATTCGTCAGTGTACATTGCGCATTTTGTGTTCCTTTGTGCAGGGGGTGTGGGAGGGGGCTTTGTTTTGACATACACTGCCACATAAAAACACGAGAATCTTGTTGAGTAGCCCATCGGGGGAGTACCATGCCACACAATTAAACTGAAGACTGTCAGGATATGAGGAATTTTTATTGATAAGCTCACCATTTTAATGACAGCGTATTTCAGAGGTATAGTCTGGAGCGGCATCCGTTGTGCGAGTGACGTAGGAGAAAGTTAAAATGTGCGGCTTCACACGTTTACAAAGATATCATTAGCTTTCGCCCAAGGCACTCTACTTGCTTTTGTTAAGCCCAGCTTGAAGTTCTTAAGGAAAATACTTTCAAAAGCCAGGAAAATGAACGCGATTCGAAATTTATAGATTGGTGAATGTGTGGCTAACCGAGGATTTATTGTCAAGTTAACTGTCGGCTCCAGGAAATTTATCGTTAAATGGCATTTAGGATACACAATCTTCAGTTGCATATTATGAATAAAATCGATATCTTTGTCTTAAGCTGACTACGAGTGGTTGTTTTGATACGTCAAGCTCGGGTTATTTTCTGTCAAATTTGGTAATTTTTCCCCAGAGAACCTCATTTGCAAGACTTTCGATTTCGTGACAAAAACTTTTAAATAAACTCCTTAAACCGTATTTCCCCTAAATGAGATGCGATAAGTTAAGTCGACGGCCTTTCACCACAGCCTCTTCCCACCTGATTTAACCGAGACACCTTTCTTTCGGCTACATAATTCAGCGAGGTGTATAGAGATCGAAAGGAGAAAAAGTAATTTGCTCTGTGTAAAGCCAAATGACGTGCGTCCGAATTATTTATGGAAATTCTTTTCAAGACCTTCTGGTTGTCTGGGAAATTCTGTTGGAGCTATTTTGTTGGTCGCTTACGAGTTTCCTTTACACCTTTAAGACACAGTTTTAGAAGTCATTATCGTCCCAGATTAGATTAGTTTTGATGCCCAGAGAGTGTTTTCGTATATATTTTTTCACTTTCGTGATGGTGGACCAGCAGAACCGCACAACGTTCAGTGATATTAGGTTCTGATCAGAACGACAAGCCTTAAAGTGCAAAGGTAAACACTTTGCTTTGCTACAGTAGTTGATGTCTTCATGCAAACAGAACATTGAATTGTTGGATTAACCACGTTTACAAGGACAGTTTCATTTCCTTGAAAGTGTGCCTCTTCTGAATTAAGCCGTCGCGAGAGTGAAAAAACCGACGCTACTCCGACAAAATAAGTCATTCTATACCCATCTACACATTTAATCAGCGGTATAATGGTTCAAGCCCTTGTATGTTTGTAGAGCTAAAAATATAGGCCATGCAGAAGCCGTAGAAAACGTGTTTTTTTAACCCGCTCACAAAAACCAAAGCATGCTCTCTAAAGCGGTAACGTCAGACAAATTTTGTTTATTTCTTAGATTAGAGTATTGTCTGTTCAGTTCTTTTAGTAGCTCAACTAGTAAAAAAGTCAAGCCCAATTACATTTGAGGGCCTTGAATTTAATTTGATGAGTCAAATTTCATAAGCCCGCGCCGCGCCGCTCCGTTTGTCACCGTGAACATGCACAGCGGGAAATAAACACGCACGCAACAACACATTCAACTTAATGGACACTATCCTTGTCAAAGCATTTTATCTGAAAGTCTCCCTTAGTCAAGACGTGATAGCTCTTTAAGACCGGAATATTTGTCGCAAAAACTCTCCTTGCATATGTTAAGTTTCCTCGCTAAATGGTAATTTTTTTTATTGAGAAGTCTGCGCCTCTGATGGTTTATCATTACATTCCACGAAGGATGGATAACTCTAGCGAATTAAAGAGTGCTTTTGGTTGTTTTTATGTCGAAACTTAAAGGAGCGAGGTGATGTTTCAAGACAACTCAGTGATGTCATGTTTGAAGGCATGATTCGCGCTATTCTCCCAAATTATGTCACCCGATACAAGTCATGTTCAGATCACTCCTATTTTCGTCGTTTTTATCAGAGTATTGGGAGGTCTATAAGGGCCTAAAGAGTTTTTGCAGACAGTCCTTATACATTCAGTGCTCCAAAATAAGACCAAAAGCAAATAATGTCTTCCTTTCCTAAAGACCTAAATTTAAATTTGACGAATTCAACAGGAAGAGATAACAGTTCGTCACTCAGTACACAGTGCAACATAAACATCTCTGGCCTTTTTTCAAGTCAAAAACCGTAACTCTGCCCGTTTTCTTTCTCTGGGTGCCACATAATCATGAAGATATATTTTTAGATCATTCGGAGAATTTTCCGATCAAGCAAACTTTCCAACCATTTCGTTACGAATGTCATCGATGCGCCTGAAGGTTTTTTATTCTTTTAATCAATTAATTATTCCACCTACAGTATTTTCAGGAAAGGTGCAATTTTACTTACCCACGCAAAAATATTGTTAACCTGCCTGTACTGGGCAGAAATTAAACTTGCCGCATGAATCATATTTGAAATTTCTGTTCACAAATATTCTCGACTGTCATTGAAGAATGAAAAAATAGCAATTAAAGACTAGTGAATTCATAAAACCTAATGCACCTAATTTCGTTTTATGGAAGCGAGAAAATGTATAACGCAAATTTAATCTTGGATTAATCTAAATGTTGCAGGCTAACTTGAGCTTATCCAAGTAAATTGCCTTCGCGGATGGCGCACGGTATTTTCCGGGTATTTTTAAAGATCTTTTCAGCTGCTATAATGAACTGTCTTAATGACCGGCAGCCGGTCAAGGTTTTAAATATACATTTTAAATGACCGGCAGTCAAAATCTTTTTTGTAATGTAGGCTACAATAGCACATTTTAGGTTAAATAGCACTCCCGTTAGCCTACAAAGCACTCCGGTTAGCCTGAATACCACTCCGAGTATATATATCCTGATAGCGCTC
>JAEMPF020032776.1:0-10876 GCA_022496165.2 Catalaphyllia jardinei | reverse complement strand
TAGGGCTAACGCCCAGTGGGTTATTCATGGGTTAAATTAGCACTAAAATTTACACTTAAGAGTTAATTCTCTGTTACATCATTTGTTGTAAACATAGCTGTGATTGGCTATTGTTAACTATACGGGTGTCAGAAAATAGCCCTTGGGAGCACTAGTGGGACACTTGATTCGCGACAAAATGTACATTTCCCTCCGGTAGACGGTTGTGTTGTCAGCGCGCGCTCAAATTCAAATGAACCAATCAGAGTTGAGGGTGTAACCACCTTGCGAGCGGCCGTTGTCGTCAGCGGGTACACAAGCGTTTCAGGAGAGCCGAAGAGGCGAATTTTAAGGCCAATGTTTCGTTCTTCACGAGTCTTTCGGCCGCCGAAGCACACGTATTTGGAGTGAAATTAATTGGGCTTTATGGAACTGTTGTTTTTATTGCGATTCGGGACTTTTCCTTTTGAGGAGAAAGCGATTTGTGGAGCGACGTCTGGCCAGCGATGGATGGAGTGGTCAGCCTTTCCATTTTTTTAGAAGGAGGGGAAACGGTTTCAAATAACTTCACTAAAAGGCGTCAGAATGGCTCTAAAATCGGCACAAGAGACAAGTTCGTCACAAATTTGAGGTAGGAAAACTTTATTTCAAATGAGATAGTCATTTACATGATTTTTTTTAAGATCGGTGATTTTCCCATACAATTCTCTATATACACAAGCTGTCGCATACACCACGTATTTTGAGCTTGGGGAGCCTGTGCTTAGTATTTTAATGTTTTGATTCACGAATTGTGAAAATTCAATTCTGAAAAAAGGTATTTGCCATCGGATTCCCACACAAACACTGCAATTTGTGACCGCTTTGCCTACCCATGAAGATGGCGTCTAAAACCGTGATAAGGCCTATCAAGTTCCCAATGTGGCTTCTTGTATAGGTTACATCATTTCCTGTACGTTCCAGCCCTTCTGCAAAAGTTTTGTGCTCCTACACTGGTACACAAGTGCCAAAAACACCCATACGAAATGCTTCCCTGGAGTTAATAATTTCACATCACTTGCACTGGACAAACTCAGAACTCAGCTCCGCTTGGCTACGTACACAAAATCATGACTGAATCTATCAGGCCACTGCAAGACATGATGCTGACTTTTTTCAGTTCCTTAAATCCTCAGGTTACATGTGCTGCCTCTGTTGTCAAAATGACACCTCCATGAAACTTTACCCAATAACCCTTACCTTTTAAGCATTTCAGGAATTATCTTGTAAGTATCTTCTAATTATCTTGTTTGAGTGATTGACAGGAACAATGTTAAAAACTAGCTCTACTAATAGAAACTCGATAACAAACCAGATCCTTTTAATTTGTAACCTTCCCCATCAAAGCAGCTCAATTTCGTAAGCCACACACGTACGCATTGCAGACCTATTTTTAACAAATTCTGTCATGATTATGGTAAAATAAAACTTTCTGTATTAGACAAAAGCATATTATCCCTTGCTATAGACTGCTGTCTACCTTTATAAACAAATCAATAATTAGCCGCACAGAGTGGGAAGGGCAGGCATAACCTGCGGATTTGACAAGGAAAGGCGGGATGGGCATAGTCGTGAATTCCTGGATCACTTCGCAGCTCTTACAAGGTCTCACCTAATTGGAGACCACCCTTGAGGTTTAACAAAAGAACAAACAACAGAAACAATGGACCCTAGCCCTAAACCAAAACGGCTGCGACTCTTTCCTCGCCAATGAAATTAAGAGCTTGTAGGAGCTGCGAGGCTACCGGAAGTCCTGGGGATCCAGACAATTACATGCATAAATGAAGTAACAGAGAATTAACTCTGGAGTGTAAATTTTAGTGCTAATTTAACCCATGAATAACCCACTGGGCGTTAGCCCTAGTAAAGGGAATCAGGGAACCACACGAGGTAAAGAAAAAGTCTTTTGACCTCGGTGGGAATCGAACCCACGACCTCCGGATTAGATCTACCGTCAGTCCGCCGACTGAGCTACGAGGTCGGACAGGGAAAGTCGGCGGTGTCTTCAAATAAGGAGAAAGTATCATCGACGTATCTAAACCAAATGGACGGTCGCGACTGACTATCAGTCAGCCAGCTCTCTTCAAAATGACACATAAAAATGTTAGCTAAGACAGGGCCTAATGGAGACCCCATCGCGACACCATCGATCTGGTCATAATATTGCCCATCAAATATGAAGTGGCTTTTCTTCGTCACGAACTCAAGCAAATCTTTGAGGACTGTTCGTGGCAGTGTAGGAGGATCAGGAAGAGAGTATAATTTGTTAAGACAAATTTGTATTGTCTCGTCTAGTGGGACATTGGTAAACAAGGAACATACGTCAAAAGAGCACATAGTTTCATTGTTATGTTTATGCGACTTCGCCCAGTCTAAAAAAGTGAAGGAGTCTTTGATTGTGAACTGGTTAGTGGAGATCGGCTTGAGAACAGTTACGAGAAAAGAGGCAAAGTTGTAATTATATGTGTTTACGGATGAGACAATTGGTCGGAAAGGGCAGCCAGTTTTATGAATTTTAGGAAGACCATAAAGAACACCAGCAGTTGAACCACATGGAAGAATTTTGCGAAAAGTAGCAACATCGATAATACCATCTCGCTTAAGATTTCGAAGATAGGAAATGAGGCTGTTCTCTCTTGACCTTGTTGGATTGTGTGACAACTTCCTAAATTTTGAATCATCACCGGAAATCAACTGCTTCATTTCGTTGAGGTAATCAAGTCTGTTAATAATAACAACACCATTTCCTTTGTCAGGTCTTGTAATGATAATGAAATTTTTCAGACATTTTCGGAAAATGTTCCGGAACGTTCGTCTGGCCTTCGGAACAATTTTGGAGAATCTTCGGGAATCTATATAATAAAAAGAACATTACACGTTAGCCCCAAAATATGTATTTTATGTTCTTGTGGGAAGAACAATATCTCACTCGTTCGCTGCGCTCACTCGTGAGACATTGTTCTTGCCACTCGAACATAAAATTCATATCTTCTCGCCACCGTGTAATATCCTCTATATATACTTCACAACACGTCATCAAGGACTTGATTGACTATGTTAATATCATGCATATAATTTTTATGCCCGCCTTAAATGTGGTACTATGATCAAATTTTTACCCCTTTCTGAGTGTGTCATATATAATTCCATGAAAGAATCAAAACGCCGTTTACCGTTTGCAAATATCTGCATCAGTTCAGGAGATATTTCAGTTTGAAAAATGGGTAGATGACTGATGACGTCATACGCTCAAACCAATATTAAAGTGGTACTATGGTGAAATTTGTACCTCTTGTTTTTTTGAGTGTATCACATAGAATTCCATGGAGGAATAAAAATGCCGTTTACCGTTTGCAAATATCTCCATTAAATTTGAAAAATGGGTGAAATATGCAAATGAGATGACTGATGACGTCATACACTCAACCCAATATTATGTTGACTATATAAATAGAGTTATCTTAGCCAATTTGCCTTGACACTTGGCAGGCTAATAGATCTACAGTACAGGAAACACACCCATGACTACAAAAAATCTGTTCCCATGGCAACTCACTCTTTTCCAGGCCCCACCTACTTGATTTCTTTACCAAACATTTTGAAAAAAATAAATTTTCGAATTTTACACGACTCCTAAACGCGAGCGCCCGAATCACCTTTTGAGCAAAGCGAATTTTGTTTTTACTTTCCGGAGCCAAAGCGCTAAAAAACATGTCTCCGATTTCCCATATTCAATTTCAGTGAAAAGTTACAGAACATTTTGAAATAGGATTAAGAAAATGTGGATTGATCGTACAAAAAGCGCTCTTGAAAAAAAGTATATTGAAATAAAAAAATTCGGAGACACCTTTTTGGTGTTTATATGTAAAACTACCTACTGTCAAAATTTGAGAGGAACCGAACAAATTCCCTTTGACTTGTAGCTCTTTAAAGTGACCCCTTCTGCTGAAAAAATTGGGGAAGGCGACAAAGGGAATGACCGCTAGAAAGCAAACTAAAGCGGCTAGGAGGAAAAAACGAGTTAGTAAAAGAAAACGCGACAGCTTCAAATGAACCGATAAATTTTAGAGAGATAATTATCATGGCGAATTCAGAAATCGGGCATGTTTTACTTTATGAATGTTGTGCCGCGTAGCACTATGAACACGAATAATGTAACAGAGAATTAACTCTGAAGTGTAAATTTTAGTGCTAATGTAACCCATGAACAACCCTACTGGGTGTTAGCCTCCCTCGCAGCCTTTTTAGCGTTGCGTCGGATGAGACTAAAAACGGCTGCGAGAGAGACTAGTTTCACTTTCAACCTTGATAATAATGGTGATATTCCGATGTTGATAGAAATAATTTTTGATTGATTAGAAAGCCTTTCCAAGTCCAATGTCACTGCCGTATTTGTAGGAAGAGCAAACATCCATACAGCAATCGAGCCATTCCTTCATGCGAAATGGCAAGAACTCTTTCGTTTATTTATGACAGATTCGACAGAAACTTGTCAGCTGATATGTTGGAGAAAAGCATGTTAGATTGGATAAGAAGCGGTAAGCCAGCCAGAAAGAACACGTACTATCATTACAGCGCCTTTGTCAACTCTCTCGACTTGATCTTTTGCGTTTTTGATCGCAGATAGCCGTAGCTTCAACTTTCCGCCAACTTTCACTTGTTCGCTCATTGCTGTATTTTTATTTTTGGTTCGCTTCTTTCGCTTCTTCGAACTGGTCCACGGACATTTCCATGGTCTAGGTTTATTCATACCCAAAAGAATTGCACCAAGGAAGATACTCGCTGGCTGATCAACTGAGTAGCCGATTCTTCACATCTGTATAATCCCGAGAAAGTCGTCTCGGTTGATTGCATAACATCATAGGACTGTCAATTAAGGCGTAAACTTCTACTTCCGGCGAAAACGTAAAACCGCGATTTCTCCACCATCATTTAAAATTTTTGAGAATTTTTTCTTAGATGAAAGTTCAGGCGTAGACCTATACATTAACCCAAAAATCAAAATTTCAACAAAATGGTCGGTCTGAAGGTGCATAGTAACCTTAAGTGGTACTATGTAGTATAGTCTTTTATTAGCAAGAAGCCATTTTAAATGGAACAATATTGGTTTCTCCTTTTCTTTTTCAATGTTTTCTTTTTCTTTTTTTGTTAGAGACCAGTAAGTTAAGGTTAGCGTTTGTTTTTTCGTTTCTTGTTTTAAAATAATGGATGCAGCCTTGAATCATTTCTTTGTATCCACTGCTTTAAAATCATAATATTAAGTACTAATTCGCTCCAACAACGAAAAGTTTTTCGCGTAGCCTGTTTATAGTTCGCAAAGCTGTGATATTTTTACGGGGCGTGGTGCCAATAACTACTAATTCGCTTCGACGAACGGCTAGAACCAAAAAAAAATTGTTTATGAATCTCTTTTCGGTGGTCAATTCACATTATCAATCCAGTTGATAAAACCAAACCATACTGTTATACTTCCCACCGACGCATTCGCAGCACAATTTTTTTAGAAACCTACCTGTCCGGCTGTCCCCCTCCCCCCTCCCAATAAGTATAGCTTGCCATCCAGGTACTCGGGTTACCCCCCTCCCCACCCCGGCCAAATCCTGGGGCATTTCACTTTTTTGAAAAATTTTGGTGAAATTCCCCGCTATGTTGCCAGTTTAGACTGTCAAATGGCCCACCCGTTAGAGTTTCAAAGAGGGTCAAATCTGCCACCCTCCAGGAAAACCAGAATCGCTTACCTTTGGAAATAAACAGAATCGCTTACCTTTGGAAACAAGTTCTGCAAAATTTTAAGCGACTACGAATTTCTTGTTCAGGTTGTCTTCGCCCCACCCCCTTTAAACAAAAGCATATTCCACGACATAACTATATAAAACGACAACAACAGAAAAACCCACGTGGAATCGACAAGAGCAATGATCCGTGAAAGCGGCTGGCGTGCTGAATCAAAGAATTGCGAAATCCTTTTTTTTCCGGCCGATGCCAGAATTTTCGACAGGAGAGTCAAATGCCCCACCGGGCAGGCCTCATTTTAAGTCAAATTCCCCATTGTACGGAGCTTAACGCTGGTCAAATGCACGGGGGGCGGGGGGTGATGGGCGGTTTTGGAATTGACAGGTACATTAGGTTTGGATAATTACAAACAACTTGAAGACATTATTTAACAAGAAGATTTAAGACATGGAGAATATCAATAGGCCTTCTTTGAAATAGAAGAGATAGTAGTAAATAAAATCAGGACACAGTTTTCGGTTCCTATAATTTGCTATTTCAAAATTTGGTATCAAAGAAACAATGGTTGTGATAAAACAACAGATAATGGTTTTATCAGTGGAATCAGGAGCCATAATCAGGGACGGAGACCGTAAGTCTTGGGATCCGCGCGGACCCATGATATGGGACAATTTTTCTATTTTTAGAACAAATTGCGCCATCATGACGTCAAATTTCCGCGCTGATCCACGCACGTGTCTTTGGCTCTCGCGTGGATGTTGTCACGTTGCGTGATTAAATGGTGAGAGTTGCGAGATTCTCTTGCCGATTTCACAGCTATGTCAGGGAATAAGGCAAAGAAGATGAACCAGGGCTCTTCTATGTACTTTTATGCTCTGATTTAATGGAAAAGGAGTGTTTTTCAGGGTCAAGAATTTCTTTAATTTTGCGCTGTGAATGAACAAAATCCGCTCACCGGCTAGTTATACGCGTAAACTTTTGTGTTTGTTCTGTAGAGAAAAGTTCTGTAAGAAAACTGTTTACTCCGGTATCGAGTTAATTTGTGAGTTTGCCAAACAATGCTTTATCATAACCAAAACCTGTTTTTGATACTTTCTTGTTGTTTCTGCTCGTTTGGCTGCTTTGCGAAAGTTTTTGAAAGTCCGTCGACGCGTACGAGTAGCTTATTTGCATAGTGCACCGCGTGCACTTTCAAGTCCGTGTCGGTGTTTTCAGATTGTCAACAAATCGAGACAAAGATTTGTTTCGTTGTCTTTTGTGCTGAGATGCTACAACAATTTTCACCAACGTTCGCTAAAAAGCTACTAACATCATGTGTGTTTCTTTCACATAGTGAAACTTTACACTGCGAAAATAAAATAGACAAGGAGTTTTGTCTCAATCGAAAAAATCGAAATCTTTATTCCAGTTGATTAAAAGCGTCGTCGTAACTTTTCTAATTATTTTTGCTGTATTCAAATATTTTCAGCTAAGCTTTTAACATGTTCTAAAACATTAATCAACCTTAAACATATTCAAAAACTAGAGATATTATATGAGTTCGATGTACGTTTTCACACCAAAGTGCGAAGTCCAAATTCTCATGTTTTACTTGCTGTGCAAAACACGCATCAGCGAGCGCTCTTATTCATCGACAACAGACAATCTATTGGATTTTTACACAAACAAAACTAAGCAGCATCTACAGACATAAATCTATCGTCACTTATTGGGCCTAAACGTTGCTATATCCAAACATATCCAACTAGTTTTTTTTTCCGTGTTATGGAAAAGCTGTTAATCTTCTTCATAGGTGAAATTTAGGTTAGAGTAATGTAAAGTTCTTGTAAAAGAAGCAGCGGAACTCAACTTGGTCAGCAATATAAAGCGGGACATACCTAAATTCGGCACTGCGTTCACTCAACTGGATCAACTTAAGACGAAAATACTTAAGCAATATTCCAACAGCCATAAAAGCGTTGAGTTGTGGGCCAAAAGCTTAACGAGTTCGGAAATTTCGGACGCCATTTCCCCTACGCGACATCCGCGAAAATCCTCGCAGCAATGTACGCGCGTGTGCCCCAGGCGATGGCGCAATTTGTTCTAAAAATAGAAAAATTGTCCCATATCATGGAGCCAACCCCAATACTAGAAATGGCGTGCGCTTACGGTCTCCGTCCCTGATTATGGCTCCTGGTGGAATGTAAAATTAGAAAAGTTCATTGATAGCATGTCTACGGTTAAAACAACAAGTTAATTTGCGGTGATGTAATTAGCGTTGCCCAATTTCGTTTATTTGAAGATAAGAGGGTGTTAATTTCACAGCGAAACAATGAGAATACTGTTTGCTGTTAAGTTTGTTCATAGGTTTAAGTACTTTGTTGATGAACTTTAAACAAGAAGTTTCAGTTTATCGGCAGAGATGCAAGTTGATTTTCTAGTGATTAAGTTTGTTGAAAGGGTTTACAGTTCTGAATTACGTATACTATTGCACGCGGCTGAAGAAAGAAGGAATTTTTATTTGAAATAAGGAAGGTAAAATATTTATTGTTATATGTGTGGTAAAGTAAAAGCAGTATACTGTTTGTAATTGTTTCGATGTGGCTGTTATTGTTTTCTTCTGTTATATGCTATTGTAGCTTATGATAAACGTTCTCTGTCATTCGAAATAATTAACTTAAATTAAAAAATGTTCAAAACATGATAAATTTTGTTTTCTTTCAAGTTATTCAGTGCCAGCAAAAAAACAGTGCTTGATTCACTTTATTTCGAACCAGTTGATTTGAAAGCACATTTTCTTTTGTAATTCCTATTTCAAACATATTGTATTCTTGTCCTCTGACAATTGTACGTATGTGTTCATAGAAAATAAACAGGTTCTCAGCCAGACAAAGGGAAAGAACTTGAATTGCGGACATCCTATTGATGCTATGTAGCCCGAGTATCAGGCTTTTCTTTTTTATCCTGGGGAGGTGCTCGTAAGTTTTAGTATAGGAGTGTGCAGCAAAGGTTCTTGAACCCTAAGCCTATTTAGGGACGAAAGCGAAAACTGAAAAATTAAGGCCCAAACATTCGTTTAGGCGGTCATTTTCACACTCCACTATTTTACGCGAACCCGACCCTTTCTCGCAATTTAGAGCTCGTGATACAATGACCTGAAGAAAATTACTCCAACCCAAGCTTGCAACCATAATGGCTGACTTTTAGATTGCTAGTGAGCTGTAGACACTAGACCACACATGACAGGCTCTTGAGATCAATAGCAAACATCTGCTTGAACACTCTGCTGAATTTAAACTCCTTCTTTAAATAACAGACATTTAGCAAAGGTTTACCTCACCGGAAATTAATTTGTTGTTGTTATCAATGAACCTTCCTTTTGTTTCTCCCAGTAACAAAATGTGTGAGTTATAACCTGTTTCTTATAACAGCAAGTCATTTACGCAAGTCACGAGTGGAAACGTGATCTGTGTCATGAAGATTTTCATTTCACTTCGAGTTTTGCTATGTACTATACTTGTATGTGTTCCCACAAATAGCCCTACTCGTTACCAGCTTTGTTTAAACGCTTTAAAGATGACTCGCAGCTGATAAAGGTTAAAAATGAGACTTATTTTTATGAAATAGAACAAGGTGAAAAAAATTCATTTAATCGTGCGCAGCATATCGCGGCATGAAATAATTGACATATCACTTATCCAAAAGAATGCTCGTTTAAAAGGCATTACCGTTACTGCAAATAAATATTTTACCTTCAATATTTTAAATAAGCCTTTCTTCCCTCTTCAGAGTGAAATAATACGATTTCAGAATTGTAAACTCTTTCAGGAAACTTGCACCAGTGCAGATAAAGTGAAACGTGATGACTAAAGTACATGAACAACGTACACAAACTTCAAAACAGGAGAAACAACAAACAGTATTGTCATTGTTTCTCTATGAAATAAACACCTTGTTAGCTTTAAGGACATTTCGCAACGCTAACAACTTCACCGGAAATTAATTAGCTGTTATCAATGTTTTTGGAGCAGTTCCTTTGCGTTGCCTGTTTGCAGAAGTTTATCCGATACCAAACTCTTGACCTATCGCGTATGGGACATGCTTGTCGACTTGTATGTACAAACCATCATGAGTTTTCTCGTTAGCGCAAATTTATGCGGTACTGGATAAACCACAATGCAACCGTACAAAACAGTACAACTCGTACCGAAGATTCAACCAACGTAACAGGGTAAAACCTCTTGCAAAATCTACCCAAGCTACACAAGCTGGGTCTGTCTCTGCCGGCTTGTGCCAGGAGAACTAACTCGTGATACGATCACCTGAAAAAAATTACTCGAACCCAAGGTTACAACCAAGACTACTAGTTCGCCGTAGACACAAACCACTTGACAGGCACTCGACTCTCGTAGACAAATAAATAAAGGAAAAAATAAATAAATTAGGTGATGGCATAGCGTGGCTTTACACTTCGTGTAAGCCACACAATAAAGGAAGCACTGAGTGTGGAAAAAATGGCGACTGTAAAGGATTTCACGTAGTTTTATACGTAAAACCGTTGAAGTGGGGGTGTGTTTTAGGGCAAGAATCTTCATGACAAGGCACCAAACATTCAAACAAAAAAGGTAGGTAGCAATTTTTCCGTCTTTCAAAAAATTAATGCGAAATCTGCATAAAATTTCCTTCAATTTGATGGCATTTTCGTTTTAGTGCAAGACTTCCTCGCATAGTGCTGTGCTTTCAAACGAGCAACATGCGACACCAGATTAGCTGCATCCTTCAGTTACAAGCGTTTGTGTTGCCGAAATTGATCATGTGGGTGTTGAACAAAAGAACTAATCACCTTTGGACATTTGAATTCAAAGAAACTGCTGTAGAATTCCACTATATTTAACAAATAGATTCCATGTTGCCATGCGTCTGTTCAGTAATAGATCACAGATGACGTCAAAATGTGGTAAGAACAAAAAAGTGGCACACGAGGCGTAGCCGAGTGTGTCACTGATGTTCTTACCACATTTTGACGTCTTCTGTGATCTATTACTGAATCAGACGCACGGCAACATGGCATCTATTTGTTTTATATAATAACGAAAAGCCTTTTTTGTTTCAAAATAATTCAACATAACGCGAAAGCCGGCCTTTT
>JAEMPF020032241.1:0-10876 GCA_022496165.2 Catalaphyllia jardinei | reverse complement strand
TTGAGGTTGATGTAGCAGCTCTCGTTAGGTCTTACATAAATGGCTTGTGTTAAGTAGTGAAATTACGTTGTCACGTAGAGGAATTTATGTTAAGTGTCAGGCGTTCGCGCGCCGAAGGACTGGACATTCTCGTAGATGTCATATGACGTAAGCGAAAAACCATGTGCGAGGGAATCGAGCGAAAGAGATTTGTGAAGAGACCATCTTATGTTTAGTTGACGAAGAATACACGTGGAAAACCTAAAACCGTGTGGATATTCTGTGTAACATTTCTGGGGGCCTGTCCGGGAGAATTTTTCGACGGAACTGTATGGATTTGCCTGTATCGATGCTTGTTTGATCAGTTCGTGCGAGGACTTTATGTGGACCGCCGCCATTGCATGTTCAAGCCCATGGCGGATCGCACTGGATGACTTTAGGCGAGAAGAATGCGACGGATTGTGGTGTGAGAGGGCAATTGTTATGGGCAGCTGCTGAAAGAGGTAGTGAGACGCATTTGTGAGGCTGGTGAAAGGTAGGAACGTTGTTTTATTTAGTGGATTTTAATTTTGTGGGTTTCTGATCGTGTTGTTTACAAGTAAGACGAAATGGCGGTGGAAAAACTAATTCTCCTGGATCGCAAAATTTTGTCGCTGGACTTGAATGCGTTATGTGAATTTGCCCCTCATGCGGAAGTTGAAAAGTCGGCAGTAGAGGGCAAGGGAAAACTGAGTGTTATTCGGGTCATCAGACACAAAATTGAGGATTCTTTTGAGAAATTAACTGGCGATGACCAAATGGAGTATGTTGACGGATTAATTGCCCACCTGGGCCCTCCGCCACTCGAGGGAATGGAACATGAGTATGGCCAACAGGAATTAGAAACCAAAGGTGACCTAAAACAGCTGCAAAAGGAACTGGGTGACTTAGAATCCAAACAGAAATTAGTCGAAGGGAAACTGGCCGAGATAAAGAAAGAGAAACCTGCTGATCCAGTGAAGGGCGAGGGCACAATTAACTTTCCTGTGAAGGGGGTTGAGCAAAGCATATTCCGCAGGGATTTTAAAATTCTAGGAGTGGTGGGTGAACTTGGACAGAAAGACAAGCTGGGTTATCAGGCATTGATCTCCCAAATAGAATCCGGGCTTGCGAAGGGATATGCAGATAAAGAAGTTGTTAGTGCTGTGGTACGTGCTGTACAACCAGGTTTACAACTGAGAAGTTATTTAGAGAACATGACTGAGCTCACCCTGCCAAGGCTGCGTAAAATTCTTCGCTTCCATTTCCATGAAAAAAATGCAACAGAACTTTACTAGTTGTTAACTAACATTACACAGCAACCAAATGAAGATCCTCAGTCGTTTTTGATGAGAGCACTCACCATAAGGCAAAGGGTAATTAGTGCCTCAAAAGAATCTGGTAGTGGGATCAAGTGTGATGCCTCTTCAGTGCAGAGTCTATTCCTTCATGCTTTGGAAACGGGTTTGGCTGATGAGACTATTCGTGCAAAAGTAAGACCGCTCACCCAAGACCCTCAAGTTGCAGATGAAGATCTCATAGAAGTCATGAGCCTAGCTATATCTGCAGAGACAGAAAGAAGCAATAAGTTTAGTCTTACAAGCAAGGGGAAATCTGCTAAGGTGTACACGGTAGAGAGTTCAGCTGATACAAGTACAAAGAAAGAGCAGCAGAAAGAGCAGCAAAAGGATCAGCACATTCTAGCAACCCTGAAAGCTGTGCAAGCAGATCTGGCTTCAGTGCGGTCGGAGGTTCAGACACTTCGTGAAACAGCAACTAGCCAGAAAGCAGACTCCATAAGGCCTGCTCGTCCCGGAAACGGAGTGACAATGGGAGCAAGGTCACCTGGTTGTCAAGAGTGTAGGAGGAAGAGGGAAGGCGACCGTTGCCCACACTGCTATCTCTGTGGTGGCCTAAATCATATTGCCCGCTATTGTCAAACCAAGTATAGAAGTCCTCCGGGAAACGCATCCAGGCTACCCCCGCGGGACAGGGAGTAGCCTCACCAGAGGAAAAGAAGTCCCACCAGTGTAGTGGTTGCCTTAAAGTTGATTACCATACACATTTATTACAGTGTTCAGCGTGCCAGTCTGTGTGGTACTGCTCGGTGGGTTGCCAGAAGGCTCATTGACCAAAACATAGGGTGTTGTGCAAGGCAATTAAGGAACTCTCTGAGAGAGGAGCTCATAAAGAAAAGGGGTTAAGAGATACCCAAGATGACAATGTGTATGCTAGCCATATTACTCCGAGGCAACAAGAGCGTATAGCCAAGCTGGTGGGGAAGAAATGATCGGTGCAGTGCTATCTGGATGACAAGCCTGTAGAAGTTTTATGGGACACCGGAGCCCAGGTCTCTATGGTATCTGAGAGTTTTCTGAAGAGCCAGCTATCATCCGTCCAAATACGAGATATTGAACAGTTACTTGGTTCTAATGGTTCTATTAGTTTGCAAGCAGCAAACGGAACTGATATTCCTTATTGTGGATGGGTAGAGATTGGTGTAAGGTTGACAAATGAAAACGAGGCAGAAATAAGAGTTCCATTCTTAGTAACGAAGGAGGACATTGAACAGCCCATAATTGGTTTTAATGTCATAGAGCTGATGGTTAAGAACACTGAAGGTGAGGTGGATGGGGACAAATTGCTAGGAAGGATGATGAAAAGCTTCCACCAAAGTAGAGATAGTGACATAGAAGCCTTGATAGGCATCATGCGTGCTACTAATTCTGGTGATCTTTGCCTGGTTAAATCGACTAAGAAGTCACACATTGTCCCTGCTGGACAGACTGTTCGTTTACCCTGTCGTGCCAACACTGGACCAGTTCACCGCAAGACACCGGTAATTTTTGAACTAGATGAATTGGCTGCCTGGCCTTCAGGATTAGAAGTACAGGAATCCCTTACAACTGTGAAGGAAGGTGATGCTACCATATTATCCATCAGTGTGACCAACAACACCAATCACGACATTGCTCTACCCGGAAGAGTGGTTCTGGGCCGCCTTCAGTTAGTTCGCTCGGTGACTCCTGTAGAGGTGAGATTCAAGGATCCAGAGACGCTGACTCCAGACAAGGACCGGCCCTGTGAAGAACATAACCTAACTGAGGAAAGTGAGAGTAACTTGTCTTGGTTACCAGACGTTGATTTGAGTGGACTTACAGCAGAACAAAAGGAACAAGCACAGCAGTTGTTGGTGGAGGAAGCAGATGCATTTGCAATGAGTGATGATGATGTTGGTTGCATCTCGGAGTTAGAAATGGATATTAAGATGACTAGTGACCAGCCAGTTCAGAAAAATTACCTCTCCATACCCCGTCCGCTTTACCCAGAAGTTAAAGGCTACATCGAGGACTTGCTTAACCGAGGTTCAGTCAGGAAGTCTACATCCCCATTTTCAAGTAGTATTGTCTGTGTCCGCAAGAAAGATGGTGGAATGAGACTATGCATAGATTACCGAGAATTAAATAAGAAAACAGTTCCAGATCGTCACCCGATTCCTCGTATCCAGGAAGCTTTGGACAGTTTGGGGGGCAAGTCATGGTTTAGTGTCCTGGACCAAGGCAAAGCATACCACCAGGGGTTCATGGGAAAGTACAGTCAACCACTGACAGCCTTCATTACACCATGGGGGTTATACGAATGGGTTCGGATACCCTTCGGACTCATGAATGCGCCAGCAAATTTTCAGAGATTTATGGAGAACTGCCTCGGAGAGTTCCGCGACGAGATGTGTTTTCCTTACTTGGATGATGTAATAGTATTTTCAGTGACATTTTCTGAACACATTGAACACCTTCGTAAAGTTCTTCGTCGCTTGAAGAGTCATGGCGTAAAGTTAAAACCTAGAAAGTGTGCATTCTTCAAACGGGAAGTGTCTTTCCTTGGAAGACTTATCTCTCAGGATGGGTACCAAATAGATCCCAAAGCCACAAGTGCAGTGACTGCAATGAAGAACTTAAGACCACGAACAGTTGGAGAAGTGAGAAGACTTATGGGTCTACTTGGTGTGTACCGTCGCCATATCAAAAACTTTTCACAAACAGCAAAACCCATTTATGATCTTCTCAGCCTTGACCTGCGGAAGAAGAGGAATGTCGCTTCCTCTAAACATAGTCCCAGGGGAAACAGTGGGCAAGTACCATCTTCATCACCAGTGAAGTGGGAGACACAGCACCAGTCAGCATTAGAGGTCTTGATAAATCACATAACGTCACCCCCTCTGCTGGCATATTCAGATTACGATGCACCATTTATAGTACATACTGATGCGTCCCAGGATGGCCTAGGTGCCGTCTTGTACCAAGAACAGAATGGCTCTACACGGGTAATCGCCTATGCATCAAGAACTCTGACTCCATCAGAACGCAACTATCATATGCATTCAGGCAAGCTTGAATTCCTAGCTTTAAAATGGGCAGTGACAGAACAGTTCAGGCACTACCTCTACTACACGCCTCAATTTGTCGTATACACAGACAACAATCCCTTAACTTATGTGTTAACGTCTGCCAAGTTAAATGCCACACGACTGAGATGGGTTGGAGAGCTCGCGGACTTTAACTTTGAAATACGATACAGACCAGGCAGGTTAAACACTGATGCTGATAGCCTTTCCAGGATACCTGCCGACTTCAAGAACTACATGGATAGTTGTACTGAGAGGGTAGTTCCTGAGAGCTTGCAGGCCTCAATCTGTGGAATTCAGACATTGTCAAGGGGAGACTCAATCTGGTTGATGGCCCTGACTGATGACGACGGGGAGCAACATCAGATGGATATTCCGTTACAAACAGGCTGCAGTCAAGTAAAAGTGGTGGACATGATGAGAGCACAGAAAGAAGATCCTCACATTGGGCGTGTTTTGGAAGTCATCAAAACAAACCAGAAGCCGACAGTTGGGCAAAAGCAAAAAGAACCGCCGTTGGTTCGTAAGCTCCTGAATGAGTGGCACAAACTCCATCTAGACAAGAAGAGTGGTATCCTGTATCGTGATCAGAAGATAGTTCTTCCACAGAAATTCCGACGCACTGTGTATCGTGAACTCCATGAAGAAATGGGTCACCTTGGTGTCGAGAGGGTGCTAGCATTGGCTCGTGAGAGATTTTATTGGCCTCACATGAGGAGGGATATAGACCACTTTATCCATCATACATGCCGCTGTCTGAAACAGAGACGCCCAAATCTACCAACAAGAGAACCATTACAGCCAATATTCCCAACAGCTCCTCTTCAAATGCTCTCCATTGACTTTGTACATCTAGAGCGGAGTTCAGGGGGTTATGAGCACATTCTAGTTGTGGTAGATCACTTTACTAAGTATGCTCAAGCATATCCCACGAGGAACAAAACCGCTGTTACTGCTGCAGATCGGATCTTCAATGACCAATCCCAGATACAAGTACAGTCTGCAAGCAAAGAAGCAGCGGGAGTCGAACCAAAGTCCCCAAATGCTAATTCTCATGAGGTGTCAGGCGAAATGGAGGCTAGTGCGACCATCACTGATTCTCCTGATGAAGTACCAACGACTGAAAAGCCTCAAGCCATCGGTGGAGAAACAAACATGGAAGAGGATGCTAGTAGCCAAGGTCGCCCTCAGCGGGTAAGAAAAGGACCCAAACGGCTAACATATGACAGTCCTGGGAACCCAACTTTCGTACGAGAGATTACTGCAGGACCACCTACTGAGATGAACCAGTTTGAAATACCACCGCCAGTACCCTATATATCTGCGCCACCAGTAAACCAGTACGGTATGCTGCCACCACCGATGACCACTTTAACCCCACCTACGGTACCCATAATGTTCTGGAGGGCAAATATGATGATGCCCTATGGGATGCCTTATCCAGCTGTGCCTCAATTGCCACAATAGGAAGTGCCATATCAGCCATTCCAGTACAGATAGACAATAACCCGTGTAATACATTCTTGTTGCTCAGAGATTTTAGAAACAAGAGTTTAGATTTCTTTTGTGTATTTGAATATTCGTTTTACGAATGCTGAGAGAACTATCCAGAGATAGTCTTTGTGATACAGAATCATAAACATTCGTATGGACAGATAAACTGTGATAGTTAGTGGTCTGTAAGGAGCTGGGCCTGATCACCCCACTCCAGGATTTACGTGTTGAACAATCCTAACACAAGCCACTATTGTGGAGGAATATTGTGTATCGCATGCTAAATGTCACGGATGACATTTCTTTTTAAAGTTAGGGGGAAGTGTTAAGTAGTGAAATTACGTTGTCACGTAGAGGAATTTATGTTAAGTGTCAGGCGTTCGCGCGCCAAAGGACTGGACATTCTCGTAGATGTCATATGACGTAATCGAAAAACTATGTGCGAGGGAATCGAGCGAAAGAGATTTGTGAAGAGAACATCTTATGTTTAGTTGACGAAGAATACACGTGGAAAACCTAAAACCGTGTGGATATTCTGTGTAACACTTGCAACCCTTTGAGAGTACAATAGAACAAGCAACAGAAACAATGCCCCTAGCCCTAAAACAATAACAGCTGCTACAATAATAAAACAAAAACAACTCACGACACAACTTGCTGTTACCCGTGAATGGCTTTCAACTTTTTAAATGTGTCGGTCATACAAAACTCTCAGTATGTATAAAATAAAAACATCACTCCATGTCAAGCGCAGCCGAGTGGTCTTACACCCGATCAAACACGTGCTGCAATTTTTTTGAACGGCTTGAAAGAGATTCTTGGAAAAACGTGCGTCAGCACAGACAATTATGCTTTTGTGAACGTTGGAAATTAGCGTACGAGAAAAACATCCGGGATTAAATCGGTATACAATAAAATCAAATCCCACATGTGTTTTTAACTCTTCTGCTTGTAACCGAAGTAGACATTGCGTCCTGTTCCAGAGTTTTTAAATTCGGAAGAATGAAAATGCCGAGGAAGAGAGGAATTTACTGCGGAGTGCTAGCCCAAAGTCAATACGTGCAGTGATTGATTTATTTATTTATTTTTTTTTTTGGGGGGGGGATAGCACAATGGTATAGGAAAGACAAAAATATAGCAACTAGGCCCTACACTATCCCAATAGACCACTTTCGATATATTAAAATTCAGCTTGGCAGCGAGTAAGTAAGTAAGAACTTTATTTCGGTGTCAAAAAAACCTTGTAGCCTAGGTGATACCCATACTAATTAGGGGACACAACAAAAAAGAATGCTAACAGTAATAAAAGTAACAAGTATTTAGTGTTAAGATGATCGCTTCTTAAAACCTCTAACTAATATATACATATACAATTCATGTGGAACAGAGAATGCAGCCCTTACAGCCGGTGTCTATTAAGTTAATTAAATCAATATTGCGAATACGATTTATGAATGCTTTCAATGTCTTAGCTGATCTGTTAGCCGTAGCCAGTTTTCCCCATAGTTTGGGACCTAAGTAACGCAAAGAGTGCCTCCCATAGGTAACGGTATTATATCTAGGGGTAGAAAAGTCAGATTGTCTCAAGTTGTATGCAGAAGTTTGATCAGTAAAAATGCTACAAATACTGTTTGGACATAGCCTATGTTTAACTTTATACATTAGAATACAGATATCCTGGAAACGCCTGTTCGCTAGAGTTGACAACTTAGCTCTCTCTAGTAGCTGAGAATAATTAGCGTGTTTGTCCCTATAAACTGCCCTCAAGCCCCTTTCCTGTAATCGTTCAAGTTTACGTGCGTCACTAGCTCTGCAGAAATGCCACACTAGGTGGCAATAAGTGAGGTATGGTAGAACAGATGACTTATATAATTGGATTTTAGCCTTTGTGGGGATTAAATTTCTTAGTCGCATAAGTACGCCGATTCTCTGGCTTGCCATTTTGCATGCTGTGCTGACGTGTTTGAGAAATTTAATTTGGAGTCAATAGTTACACCTAAAAGCTGAAGGGTATCTGCAGTCTTAATTTCCTGATTGTTAGCATGAGTCACTGCATTAGCGCTTGAGTCAGTTTTCCTACTGTAGCCGATGTTCAGTGTCTGGTATTTCTTAAGGTTTCCAGCCAGTAAGTTGAATTCGTACCACTTAGTTGCCTGATCTGCACTTACACTTGACCTCCTCCGGGTCATGGCCACTGTAATAAATTTGGTGATCGTCAGCGTACATAGATGGTTTGGTTTCTACGCACAGGGGGAGGTCGTTTTGGAAAATATTCCATAACAACGGCCCCAAGGCGGAGCCCTGAGGACAGCCTCGATTTACCAGCCTGTACGAACTGATTTGGTTACCCATCTTGACACGGTTGTATCTGTCACAGAGGTAGCTATTAAGGAGTTGTATAAGTCCGTCCTGGAAACCATATGCTTTGAGCTTGCTCAGTAGCAATGGTGGGTGCAGTGAATCAAACGCCTTAGACATGTCAGTGGAAAGGATGTTCACAGCGAGTCTATCGTCCCTTGCCTTCTTCCATGCCTCAACCAGGGCAATTAAGGTAGTTTCACAGCTGTGATGTTTCTGATATGCAGTTGAGTTCTCATACATGCGGCACTCGAAACCGGCAGCAATCTTCGAACACACTAGGATTTTGTTTACACATGGGGGGATAGTAATTGGTCTGTAATTCTCCTTAGAAAGCTTGTCTTCTTTTTTGTACACTGGGGTCCAATCTCCTCTCTTCCAGACACTTGGCCATACACAGTTACTTAAACACGAATTAAAAAGGGTATTAAGTGGTTTGCACAACTGTTGTGCTCCTATTTTTAAGGCTCTGGGTGGAATACCATCACTGCCGGTAGCCTTGTTTGTGTTCAGTGATTCAAGAGCAGCAAGGACTTGCCCTTGCGTAACAGGTTTAATTTCGACGGTCTGCTTCGAGTTCCCATACTCCCGTTGGATTCTTTGAACACTAGGGTGATCCTTAAAGTCCTCCATTGATTTACGCTCGACAGTCTTAGCTCCAATACCGTCTGCTATTGTGGAAAAATGCTCTGCCAGTACTTCCGCAACTTGCTTTTGATCTTTTATGACGCTCCCATTTACATTTAAATGAATGTCTTCACCTTTAGTGCAGCCCTTTGAACTCAAGAAAGGCTTGAAAGTCTTGAAAAAGGCCTTTGGGTTGTTCTTCAGATCCTCAGATTTTTTCCTCCAATACTCCTTTATTGCTATCCTTCTCTGTTTGGTTGCCTCATTCCTAGACTTACGTCTGAGCTCCCAGTTTTCTGGTGTCTTGTTTTTTAAATATTTTGACGTGGCCTTTCGTTTCGCCCTAATTGCTCTCTTCCATTCAGGTGTCATGAACGGGACGTCCTTGTCACGCACTCTCATTCTTTTTACAGGTGTAACCTCATCCAGTATATCGTTAATTAACAGATTCCAGACATAGACTTGGTCATCGACCTCGTCGAACAATTGGCCTATGTGCCAAGGCGCCGAGGACAAAGGTTGCTTGTAAACATCAGGATCGAAGTTCTTATAACTCCTGAAGGTGATACATTTAGGTTTGTTAGGATTTATTTTCTGCTTTAGTACTCCGTAAATAAGGGCGTGATCGCTCAAGCAAGGATAGTAGTTGCCAGAGTACTGGAAAACATCAGGTCTGTTGCTTAGTAGCACATCGATTAGACTCTTTGTTATTGTTGCTCCACGCTTTTCTACTCTCGTCGGCTTTGTAATTAGGCACTGAAAACCTTGTTCGACTTCTAAATCCAACAATAATTTGCCCTCAGATTTATCCGGCCGCATTCTGTCCAAGTTAAGGTCACCAATTACTACGACAAAGTTGCTTTGTAAACTTGCCCAGTTGCAAACTTCGCTGAGTTCACTTTCAAGTAACAGTTGGTATTCGCCGCACAGAGCTCTCGGGGGACGATAAATACCGATAATTACCATGTTGCCTGTTTCTGTCTTTACTTGGAAAGCGATGGTTTCCAGTGTCTTAAAATTTTTGTCGGGCGTAAGCCGTGTCTTGATGAGTGATGTTGATATTAGAGCCATAATTCCACCGCCGCCTTTTTTTCTGTCATTACGATAAAGAGAATAACCTGGTGTAGTAAACTGAGCGTTGGGGTAACTTGCATTAATCTTTGTTTCGCTGACAAACATTATATGATCGCGAATTATCTTGATAATACCACTAAGCTCTTCAAATTTGTTTTGAACGCTGTTAATGTTCAGATGAGCAATTAGAAGATCCTTGATGTGATATCTCCTTAAGAGTTCAAGCTGGGCGTTTTCAGAGATGATTTCCTCATCTTCAGACAGCTCGGCAGTGTTTTCTTGTAGTTTCTCAGTTAGTTACTTCAGCTCTGTGGCACGAGGTGGTGTGAAAAAAAAAGAAATCGATCTGAACGGATTGAGCAGTGTGTGGGGGAATTTGCTCTGTGCTATGAGGTGGCGTAAAAAAAGGAGGAAAATCGATCGAGGACCGATAGAGCGGTGTGTCGGGAAATTTCGCCCTGTGCCACGAGGTGGCGTGAAAGAAAAAAGGAAGAAAAATTCGATCCGTGATTGTTTGTGCAACAAGTGCATTTTGTTAGTTGTCGCTTTGGCGTAACAACGGAGGGCGATGGAAAAAAAGAAGGACAAAAAAGGGACAAAAAACCCATATATATTGACCATACATGTTGATCTCGTGGTGAAAAGGAAAATAAATTAAATTGGGCCATGCAGTGGCTGTGTGTTTACCATGTCATGCCATGGGAACTTCTGCAAAGATTCGGTGTAATCTTCATTGGTAATAAATTTGGTCACTCGGTACTACAACATCGAGAAAGGATATATTTTGAGGTTCCGGCCTCATCGATCGGTACACTAAAAAAGGTGGTCAATGTCACGAAGCAAAGGGAGAATGAAAGAGCGTCGCGTTAAGAAATGGCGTTAATGTAGTGCTGTCCGTTGTTGAGCAACCCCTACCTTCAG
>JAEMPF020032239.1:0-10881 GCA_022496165.2 Catalaphyllia jardinei | reverse complement strand
GAAAGCAAGCGCTGCCGTCCTATTTTGGGCAAGTCAGCTTGCGAAGGGATGGGTGTTGTTGAAATTAAAGATTCTGACGCAATTCGGCGGCCTGACACGAGTGGTGGTCACGTTTTTTCCGTCGAGGATGTGATGTCTAGTTCCAAGCCACTTACTAAGGAGCAGGTGATAGAAATGTTCCCTGATGTTTTCGACGAGGGCCTCGGTTTACTTGAAGGCGAGTACCACATCCGTCTTAACGATTCAGCCAAGCCAGTTCAGCATGCTCCCCGGCGAGGGCAAGTCGCCCTTCGCAGTAAAATCAAAGATACTCTGGAGGAACTGCATAGTGCTGGAGTCATTGAACCAGTTTCAAAGCCAACGCCCTGGATCTCGTCTATGTTAGCAGTCCCGAAGAAGAATGGAAAGATAAGAATCTGTCTCGACCCGAAGGATCTCAACAAGGCTATTCTCCGGGAGAACTATCCTATGCCTACCATAGAGGACATTGCAACTCGCCTTCATGGCGCCAAAGTGTTTTCCGTGCTCGATGCAAAGAATGGTTTTTGGCATGTCAAATTGGACGAGGAGTCGTCGCATCTGACTACCTTTCACACACCCTTTGGCCGCTATCGTTGGTGTAGGATGCCTTTTGGTATAAGTTCAGCCCCTGAAGTTTTTCAGCGCCGTATGCACGAGCTAATTGAGGGTCTCAGCGGGATTGAGGTTGTCGCAGATGATTTCGTCGTTGCCGGATTTGGAGACACCCTCGAAGAGGCTTTCCGTGATCACAACAAAAACCTTGTTGCATTTCTTCAGCGGTGTTCCGCAAGTGGTGTCAAGCTCGCAATGGAAAAACTTCAGCTGTGCTTGGAGGAAGTTCCCTTAATTGGCCACTATGCGACCAAGTCTGGTTTGAAAATTCATCCTGAGAAAGTACGAGCTGTCCTTGAGATGCCACGCCCAACTGATGTAAAGAGTTTGCTGCGGTTTAATGGAACTGTTCAGTACTTGGCTAAATTCCTACCTGGTCTTTCTGACACGGCCCATCCACTTCGTCAACTGACTCGTAAAGACGCCGAGTGGGTCTGGTCTGAAACCCAGGAGAAGGCATGGAGTGATATCAAGTCTGCCATCTCACAAGCCCCTGTTCTGCGCTTTTACAGCCTGCAAGATGAGGTTACTCTCCAATGCGATGCGTCTGACACAGGGCTTAGAGCCGCTTTGCTTCAGCTTCAGCAGCCAGTGAGTTTTGCATCCAGAGCCCTTACTCAAACAGAGACCAGATATGCTCAAATCGAGAAGGAGCTCCTGGCCATTGTGTTTGCGTGCGAGAAGTTTGACGAGTACATCTTTGGGCGTGATGTTGTGCACGTGGAGACCGACCATAAGCCTCTGGAAGAAATCTTTAAGAAGAGCCTTTGCGATGCTCCGGCAAGGCTTCAGCGGATGCTATTGCGGCTTCAACGCTACAATCTCGAGGTCAAGTACAAGCAAGGTTCCCTCATGTTCATCGCGGATACGCTCAGCCGTGCATATCTCGGGGAAATGTTGCCTTCTGAGGAAGTGAAATCTCTCGAGCTTGTTGATCATACTGAGAACTTGCGAGTTTCTCCGTCTCGACTAACGCGGATTGAGCAGGAATCAGCCCTAGATCCCGTTTGTGCTGAACTTCGACAAGTCATCCTAGAAGGTTGGCCTGGTAACGTTCACGAGTGCGATCCGGTGTTGCGCCCTTTCTTCCAGTTTCGTGATGCGCTGATAGTTCAAGGGAACCTGGTTTTCCGCGGACCTCGCCTGTTTGTCCCCAGTACCCTCAGAAAGGAGTTTATGTCCCTAGCTCACTCGAGTCACATTGGCCTGGGGGGGGGTGCCTTCGCCGACTTCGGGAGTGCATGTTCTGGCCCGGAATGAGTGCCCAAATGAAGGATTTCGTTGGTCAGTGTGACGTTTGCCTTACACATCGCGACTCGCAAGTTCAGGAACCATTACTTCAACACGAAGTTCCGCCTCGTCCTTGGGCCAAGGTTGCTGCGGACATCTGTTTTCACTCAGGCCGAGCTCTGCTGGTTGTTGTCGACTATTTCAGTAACTTCATTGAGGTTGATTCTCTTTCGTCTGAAACCTCCAAGTCGGTGATCAGAAGTCTAATGGCCACCTTTCGCCGATTTGGAGTGCCAGATACACTGGTTACCGATAATGGGCCCTGCTTTGCCTCGTCTGAGTTCGCGAAATTTGTTGACCAGTGGAACTTTCAGCATGTTACTTCGAGTCCCCGTTACCCGCAAAGTAATGGTAAGGCCGAGAATGCCGTTCGTACTGTTGAACGTCTGTTCACGAAGTGTCGCGCCGCTGGTGTCAGTGAGTTCCAGGCTCTCCTGGATTGGCGTAATACTCCGAGTGAGGGCATGGATACGAGCCCCGCACAACGTCTTCTAGGCCGCCGCTGTTACTGCCAACTTCCGGAACTCTTCTAACGCCTGGATTTAGCCTCATCAATGACGCTGCTAAACTGGGTGCTCGGAAAGAGCGTCAGCGCAGATACTTCAATCGTGGCAAACGTGTCCTTTCCCCTGTGAGGACTGGCGAAACTATCCGCGTTCGTTCACCTTCGGGAACTTGGAGACCAGCTGAATGCCTCAGAGAAGTTGCTCCCCGATCGTACGAGGTCCTATTTGATGGAGCGGTTCGTCGTCGAAATCGAAAGGACATATGGCGAACTGCAGAACCACAGAATATGCAGACTTCTGAGGAAGTTGAACCCTTTGCTGAAGTTCAAAGGGCTCCTATTGCGTCGCCAGGTCCTGTTCCTGAAACTCCTTTGGTTAGCCCGGCGTCGACACCCATTGAGGCTGATTGTGTGGGTGAATACGCGTCACCATCTCCTGTGACGCCACCATCTTCCGTGTCTGAAGGTGCAGCCCAGCCGCTTAGGAGATCCACGAGACAAAGAAGACCTCCTGCGCGTTTCAAGGATTTTATCATTTCGTGACGTTCGTGTAAGAACATCTTAAGCCGTTGTACGGACGTGTGCCTTACGGACATTGTCACAGTGAAATCTCAATGAATTGGTCCAGAATTATTCGTTTATTTTATTTTTTTGTTTATTTATTTTTTTTTTCGTTAACGGGGAAGATGTGTCGATATTTATTAGCATATTTAGATAACATTTGGTGCGTGCAAATACTCTGCGTGGTATGTACCCGGTTGTGCATATTTAAGTCGTTTTGTAATTTATGCGAGTGTCAGTTTTCATCCTAGCTCAGTTGTTATCAAGATGTCTTCCAGCAGTTCAATTAAAGATACATAACGTTATCAGATACTTTTCGAATTCCAGCAAACTCGTTGAGCATCGCGCTCAAAGTCCCGTTCGCAAAGTCAAGATGTTAGCAGTCTCGCCCTCTATCGCAGAAGGATTCCCAACGCAATTTCACGAGTTATATGCAATGAAAAAATGTCAAGTACTTATGAAGAATTTAGTATCTGATGAGTCTCTTGGCCGAGACGAAACGCCGTGTCATACCAGCCACGAAATTTAAATTCTCCACAAGTACTTGACAATTTTTTATAATTTTTTGATAAATTCTTTATTGTTTAATTCATTTTTTTTGGAAAAAGCTAGGTGGGAAAAGGGCTTAAGCCCTTCCTGCCGCTCTCTCTGGGCGGTTCTCGTGGGTGTAACGAATACAAAAATGTTAATAGTGAACGATCATAGAGGTAAAATTAACTTTATATATTTCTAACGAACTGTAAAGAAAAACAAACAATTCATTTGAACATCAAAGAGTAGTTGGAAAAAAACTGAAGATAAGTTGTAACAAATTCGTCACCAAATTTCACACAAAGGAAAGTTAATGTAAGTGCAGTAATGACATCAACTTAAAATAACATAAACTTAAAACCTAAAACGAGGTTGATTACCAAAGGAGATATATAATTGAATGCAACCTGCCTCGTCATTAGTTTCCCGGATGAAGTCGCATCAGTGACTTGAATAATTGTGGTCAGCATTAGATAACACAGGGGTGAAATAGTTTTCTGCGCCCGCAATGATAACAATCCTTACAAAACTTCCTAACCCTAACACTAACCGCTGGTCACTAAATCCACCTCACCCTATGTTATTTAATGCTAACCAATAATTGTAGCCTTAAGCATAGCTAATAGCGGGGACTGGTTATGAAGCCCGGCAAACACCAAAGGAGCAAACAAAGATGCCAAGGTTTATGTTGGAAGGTCAATCACCCTGCACAATCTTTTGTTTTGCCCTCATGCACACACTATGCATGAAGTACGCAACCTAGACGTTTCAATTGACTAGTTCCTCAGTTTGGAGTAAACAACTTTTGTGTTTTATGCAGGATCAAGGCCAAAAAACCGAACAATAATATACAACAAAAAAAAACTTTGACGATGAAAGTAATTTGTCCCATAGTAGCAATTGAGTGATAACGGTCATTAATGCAATTGCGGCCGTAACACTACTTGAAGAGAGACCTGAAAAAAATTTTCAGGCTCTGAGCGGGATTCGAAGCCACGACCTCTGCGATGCCGGTGCAGTCCTCTCTTCAGGTCTGTCTTCAAGTAGTGTTACAGCCACACTTGCATTAATGACCGTTATCACTCAATTGCTACGATGGGACAAATTACTTTCATTTTTACTGTACTTGGGCCAAGTCTAAACGTCCCCATATAAAGAACTAACCCATATACGACCGCCCCCATGTGGCTTTGATAGCTCAGTTGGGAGAGCACTGCACCGGCATCGCAGAGGCCGTGGGTTCGAATTCCGCTCAGAGGCTGAAATTTTCTTCAGGTCTCTCTTCAAGTAGTGTTACGGCCGCAATTGCATTAATGACCGTTATAACTTTGACGATGTTTCATAATTCTCTTCTATTAACTATACCTTAGCAGGAGCCCATCACCAGGAGCCTGAAATTACCCCATATTCCTTTCACGACGTTTTCACAGACCGATCTATTTTTAGTTTGAATTTATCTCGAGTTCAGATCCCCACAGGAACATCAGTAGCCAATTGCAATCACAAGCACCGACAAATGTTAACATGTCGACATGTTCACGTAAGGCTGCATTGTTTTCTCGTGCTCATGTAGACTGGAAGTGGCCTATTTCGCGGTAAAAGTGTCTAAAACTAGACTTATCTGTAAAGATGCTGTTGTATTGGCTCATCATGGGAGTTTCAGGCTCTTACTAATGGGCTCCTGACTTTAGGTATTTGGTAATTACGTTGAAGGCCTTTCTCTGGAAGCTGTTCTGATGGGCAAGTTTTTCTTTTCCTACCCAATTTACCCCTCCCATTTAAGGAGCACTATTGTTGGTACATTTTATTATGCCTAGTGTCAGGTAAAGGGTGTTCTCCCTCCTCTTGGAATCTATCTTAATATAAACCGTTACTTAATTAACTGAGTGGCCGAATTATGGCAAACATTTTTGTCAGTTTAGTTCCCTTCCCAGTAAACCGAGCTTAGCCTTGGTAATGCACATTGTTAAACACAATCCTTGAAAACGGAACAGGGGGCATAAATTCCATCTGTCGACATTTCTAATGGAGACGGACGAGATATGGTTGACATGGTTAAGTCATATATCCGTATAATCGGAGCAACGAACTGTTTGCCAAAAGTTTGTCAGTAGGATCATCAATTAAGGCGATTGTTACCTTTCAAAACGCTTGATAATAAATTCAATATTGAATTAGCCCCGATCCTTTGTCAACCTCTCCTCCAATGTCCTATGTCCCAGGCTTCATACTTATAGTGCCACGATAAAAAGAGATCTACAATTCCGGGATTTCATAGTTTTCTAGACTGAGAAACAACATTGGAAGTATTTGATAAGACAGCTTTATTTATTACCATTTTTTATCTTTTATTGTTCTTGTTTTCTTTACCGCGGTATTCTCTATCGGGAATGCAACCTTTAAGCATACCCTCTTTAATTCAAGTTTTCCTTATTTTTATTATACAATTGACACTGATTGTGATTATTGGTCGGTAGGAACTTGCAAAACAACCAGTTAAAAAACTTATCTGAGGCTATATTTCACGAGAATACCGCGCTTGGGAGCCTGTAAGTAGAACTTATCATTTAACGACTCTACATTAGTTTATCCAAATTTCCAATTAACCAAGCAGAGTCTACCGTCCCGATGTTCGGAGATATGAAGTCACTGAACAGATTTGGCTTCGACATCATGCTCATCTGGCCAAAGCTGTGTATCGGTACGTTTTGAAGGCAGTGCCTGGCTCGTTCCATCTCGAGCCATAACCAGACAAAGTCAACTGGTATGCCGTTGCGCATAGTTTAAGAACGTAAGTAAGTGAAAGAAAAAAATAGCATTGGAACCAGTCCACCTGTGTATAGATTTTTTTACATAGAACACTAGAAAGAGGCGACAATGTAAACTTTGTTTCTAAGCCAAGTGTCAGCGGTGTTTTCTTCCGTTTAAGTTATTGGTCTTGATAATACAAACGCCACTCTCGTCTTCTTTTTTTATTTAAACATATTTTCCATTGTTTGCCCCAAAAGCACCTAGGCTTATCAAGGGGGCTTACAATAATATAACATTCAGGCTAAAAAAAAAGAAACAAACAGCACACAAAGTTACAACAAATAAATTTACATAATTACAAATGTATTAATTAAACAGTTAAACAGTTGCCATCGAGAAGCGATTAGTATTGATTATAAAAGTCTGGACTTTGGAAAATAGAGCACAGTTTATATCATAATTTGCAGATTTAACGCCGTACAAAAAAAAAATTAGTTTCTTAGCATCGCTGCTGGATGCCCATGTTTCACTTAGAATATTGGCAGCAGAGGTAAGGAGAAGATTACGTTGGGCGGCATACGTGGGGCAAAACAAAAAAAAAGTGTTTCACTGATTCACTGTCAAGACCGCACTCGCAAAAAGGCGATGCAAAACGGTTAATTTTCAACAGATATTCTCCTAGACAAGAAAAACCAAGCCTAAGACGGGTGTGATAAATAGATGCACGCCTAGATAAAGAGAAATCAGATAACTTATTTTATTACACGACTAAGCTAGTTTAGAGGGCCGATAACTGAATTCAGCCAATCAGATTGCTCCGTTGCCGGTTTAATATTCTCCAATCATTGGACCGGGCACTGTCCCGAATGATCCCGCACGAAGATTTTCTCGTAGTTTTGCTTCTTTTCTTTTTCTAAAAGTATGTACCCCACATAAAATGTTAATTTTGTTTTCTTCCAACTTTGTTTTTCTTCTTTTTGAAAACGTCAGACGTGAGGAAACGTTCAGTTTGCTCTACATAAAAATTGCGCGCTTGAAATGTATGATGTCTTTGCAGTCTATCATTTAGGCTTTTCTTCTAAACAATTTCAGTCGTGTATTAAATCTCTTATTAACCAACCTTGCTCGGGACTGTACTGGGAGAATATCGGCACTTGGTCTTTTTTTGTACGGACATCGCTGCGCTCGGTCCGTACTGTCAAGACCTCGGGCCGATATTCCACCAGTACGGCCCTCGCGCTTGGTTAATAAGATATATACAACAATGGGAAAAGAGAGTTGACCTTAACTTAGCTTTAAAAGTGGGAAGAGATACAGAGTTTCGAACATCTAGGTCCAGAGAATTCCAGCCAGTAATGGCGGAAGGAAAAAAAACCCTTTTGAAAGCGAGAAGTTCTACATGAAAATTGTGTAAAGTTTTCCCTTGACCTAAGACGATAATGTGTTTGCTCACTAGATAGTTTAGGAAGTAGCTCACTTAAATAATAAGGTGCAAGATTCTTTACTATTTTGTAAAATTGACTTATAAGGTGTAATTTTCTTCTGCTACTAAGAGAATCCCAAGCGAGTTCCTTGTATAGCCTTGCAGAACTGGTGCCTTTAATAGCTCCTGTCGCCAACCTTGCAGCTTCATATTGAACGTTATCAAGTAGAGCTGGGTCGCAATCGTAACAGTTGTTCCAAATAACATCCGGCCCTATATTCCATAAGTGGTCTGATTAGACTCTTATACAAAGATGTTAAAATGGAACGGTCAAGTTTGTATGTAACAAATTTTAACATATTTAATCGTTTAGAAGCTTCTTCATACATCTGAACTATGTGTTTTCTCCACGACATACTACTCTCCAAAGTTAAACCCAAGTGAATATGGGACTCAGCATCTTTGACGATATTAGAGTTGAGAAATAGAGGAGGGTGAACTTGTTTATTACGCTTCAAAGAAAAAAACAACATTACGAGTTTTTACAGGATTCATGGTTACTAACCATTTGTCAGCCCACACAGCAATCTTATTTAAATCAGAATTGAGACGACCAGCTCATTATCATTAGCGTAGATCAACAAAAGGGGGGCGAGATCTTCAGTAATATCATTGATGTAAATAAGAAATAAAAGCAGTCCTAACATAGACCCTTGAGGTACTCCAGAATTAATTATTCGCCAGTCGGAGCATTGTCCTTCTATAACTACACGCTGTTTTCGGTTACACAAGTAACTCTCGAACCACTGAAGTAAGGGCGATTGTACTCCTAGAGCCTCCAACTTGCGCAACAAACCAGCGTGCCACTCCTTATCAAATGCCTCGCTTATATCTAGGAAGACAACTCTTACCTCTTTGCCTCCCTCTAAGGCTTCGAAATCTTGTGAACAAGAAAGATCAGTTGCTTGATTGTTGAGTCACCAGGCCTAAAACACGACTGGAATTTATAAAGAAAGCCAAATTCCATTAAAAAGTTATACAAATGAAAGAACACAACTCTTTCACAGATCTCGGAAAAACTTGGCAGCAGAGAAACAGGAGGATAATTTTCTTTGCATAGCACTATGAACACAAATGATGTAACAGAAAATTAACTCTGAAGTGTAAACTAATCGACCCCGACAATCTCTGTCCGACCTCGTAGCTCAGTCGGCAGAGTAACGGTAGATCTAATCCGGTGGTCGTAGGTTCGATTCCCACCGAGGTCAAAAGATTTTTTCTTTACCTCGTGTGGTTCCCTAATTCCCTTTACTAGGGCTAACGCCCAGTGGGTTATTCATGGGTAAAATTAGCACTAAAATTTACACTTCAGAGTTAATTCTCTGTTACAACATTTGTGTTCATAGTGCTACGCGGCACAACATTCATATGTACCCTTACTTTCTCTTCGCCGCGATTCACCATCTAAATCGACCCCGACTTTCTCTGTCCGACCTCGTAGCTCAGTCGGCAGAGTAACGGTAGATCTGTTCCTGAGGTCGTGGGTTCGATTCCCACCGAGGTCAAAAGATTTTTTCTTTACCTCGTGTGGTTCCCTGATTCCCTTTACTAGGGCTAACGCCCAGTGGGTTATTCATGGGTTAAATTAGCACTAAAATTTACACTTCAGAGTTAATTCTCTGTTACATCATCTATATATTTTTTTTAACCTAATGAATCTTAGCCCTTTTGTTGTCCCCAATTCTATAAACGTAAGAACAAACGTAAATATATCAAGTAGAAACAAGAGGGAATCCAAAATGCCTTCTGTGTGGATACAACCATCACAAGTTCCATAAAGGGAGACTGGGGTTGACCGTGTAAGGATGTAGACGTGTGCCGGATAGCTCCGTTCACCGTTTATGCAGCTTTTGAAGTGTTCATGGAATTATCGAGTGTATTTATAACTCCAAAGAGAAAAACTAGAAGTAGTAACGCATCTAGCAGTTCTTCGCCCGGAGAAAAAAGGTGGAAAAAGTCAAATTCCTCGGCAAGAGTTTCTGGCAAGTTGAACGGCGGCGACGAAATAATGGAGGCGCCGAACCTTACAGAAGGCGTTAACGAGAAATTAGATCTTATCCTTCTAAAGCTAATCAGCCTGGATTCGAAGATGGAAGAGTTAAACCTAACAGTTAAGGAAATACAAGATAAGGTCTCCCTTATGGAGACAGAGATTGCTTCGGTTAAAAATAGACAGAGAACTCTTCACGGAAAATTTTCACACATGGAAAAGAATGCTGAATTTGTAGACGAACAAATTATAGAGCTTAAGACTGCTCTTCAAACCAGTACGGACAAGCGAAAGGATGAAGTTAGGAATGCCGTAAACAAGTCCTCTACCTCGAGGCGTATAGCCGACGGGAGAACCTAAAGTTTGAAGGTATACCTGAATTGGTAGAATCGACGGATGAACATAATGCAACCTCACGTGAAGATACGAAGAAAGTGTTGGCCAACTTTATGGAAAATGTTCTCGGAATCGATGATGCGAAAGATATTGAATTCCAGAGCTAGAGAGTACACAGGATGGGAAAGCCAAGGATGGACGGAAGCGGCAGTCGGACTATCATAGCCCGCTTTCTAAGATTTCCGGATAGAGAGAGAATATTTAAATGTGGACGTAAACTTTAAGGTACGGATTACAAGATGTTTGAGGACATCCCCAAAGAATTACACGAATTAAGAAAACAGCAAATGGATAAACTGAGGCAGGCAAGGAAAGATGGAAAGCGCGCTTTCTTTAGTAAAACTGAGCCTGATAAGCTCTATATTGACGGTAGATATGTTAAGATGTAATAAGTAATTAATATGCGCTCTGCCTTTTATTTTTTTATTTATTTATCTATATTTTTTTTTCTCCCGATGTATTTACATTGAATCTTGTTAGTAGAAGAATTCGCTATATAATAGTCCATTAGCACTTTGACTGAAACACAATGGAAAAATGAATGGGGAGGGGAGATTATAATGTCGCATGGAAGCGCCAATTCACGCGGTGTTGCCATTCATTTTAAGAAAGGAGTTGATTGCATTATTCATGCAAAGATTTTAGACCCAGTAGGACGCTATGTGATCCTAAAGACGGATTTAAAAGATAAAAAGTATTTACTGATTAATATTTATGCACCAAATAAGGATGCCAATATCG
>JAEMPF020032238.1:5000-10882 GCA_022496165.2 Catalaphyllia jardinei | reverse complement strand
TCATCGATCACAGTTTATTTTACATACACAACTTACGCAGCTTTTTTCAGGCATTAATCTCACATCTGCTTAAGTTGTGAGTATGACTGTAATGATCATAGATACTGTATCTTTATATCTTTCTTTGCAGCTCGAATATATCATCTTTCATTTATTTACTAGCTTTAGATCTTTATTTCATCAAGTTCTGTCTGTAATCATACAAATAACAAATTGGACTCCTTCACTGTCGTCCTCTTGTAGTTTGTTAATCACTTGTATGAACTGGACTACACTTTGTCTTGATACCATTTATTGTGGCTATCAGAGCTCAGAATTTTAGCCACAGGCAAGCTTAAGCCATGTCCATAACTCTTAGCCTTGATTTATTGATTTATTCCATATTGATTTATTCAATATTTGTAGATACAAGTCAGTATGTCCTGGTTTACTGAGCTTGCTGGCAAAGCAGAGTCCCTTTTGGAGAAGGTTGACACTGCTGCAGCCTCAGCACTTACCAAAGAACAGGTCAATCAAGAACCTGTTGGATTCATTGCAGCTGGACCGGCAACAGTGAACCCTGAACCAACTCAGATATTAACTCCTGTGCCCTTCAATAACCAGGGAGTTGATAGTTCAAGAACATCAAGTGAAAGCAGTGTGTTAGGTGGGAAGGATTTTCTTTTACTGTCAACTCTAGATAACTTGAACCTTCAAGAGAAATTGAACAAGGTTTGAGTTATTGAGAGTTGAGAAAGTACTATCTTGCTTGCAGATGTTAGCCAGTGGTTTTAATAAGGCTTGAAGTTGTTGGCTGTCCTGGTGTAGCACCCATCAGAGAGAAATAGGAGAGATCCAAAACTTTTTCTAGAGAGCAATTGTTTAGAAACTGCTGATGGTGTTGCGGGACATTCATGACAATACCTGGCAGAGCTCTGGCAGACGATAATACTTATTGATAGTACTGTGAAGATCTTGTGCACATCTATCACTTATCTAGTTATCTACATTTATAAACGTTTTCGACATGTTTTCTGTTGGTAGCTTTGCCAAGAACTGAATTGTTTAAAGTTTCCTTTTGTGTTGATAGCTTCAACTGTTTTGTTTCCTCACAACAGGTGGTCCGACAGTTGCCATCAAGTCTCGGTTTCCCACTTCTGGTTCCAGAACACCTCCAAGGGTGACAAAAACAGAAAACAAAAATGATGATAAATTATTTGAGTTCCTTAACAGTAACCTCCCTGCTTCTAAGGAAAGAAAGCCTGCAAAGCCAAAGATAGTGACAGACAATTCATCTGAAGCAACATTCAAAACCAGTGACTCTGTGGAGAAGCTACAAGGTGATGTTGCAGATGGAAGAATTAATGAGGGTGAGGTGTCTGCTGATCCCCGGAGTTCAGAGTTTAAGTATTGTCTGTACTGATTGTGGTACATTTCTGTTTGTGTTAGTTTTGAGAGTTTAAAGGTACACGCATCTGCTAAATGACAACTTCCATTACTTTCATCATCTTTAGTTACTTTTGGTTTGAATTAATAAAATGATACTATGACCCCAATTTGATCACTCCAAAAAAGTTTGAGAGTTAGATTAAAATTTAATTATTCATTAATGTTACCAAGTTTCTGTGTCTCTAAACACTCAGAGGGATAAGGCTAGATCATTTAACTACTAGGTTTATTGCAGGGTGCAAAGATCACTTTTGATAGTATGCATGACACCCATTGGCATGGGAATGTACCCAAAAAATGTACAATAATATTTCAGAACCATATGGCTGGCTAATATCAAATTCATCTTGCTTTTTACTTGATTAAAGGGGTAAATTAATAAAATAGTAAATAAATAAATAAATAAATAAATAAATAAAATGAGTAGACAACTTTATGTAAGTTTTTAATTTATTTAGCACTGTTGTGCTAATTGGGGACACTGTTAATAAATTTGCAAGTAGTACAAATGGAACATGAGCTATGAAGTATTCCAACTGGTGGGAGGCTGAATAGTGGGCTATTTACATGAGGTTGAGGATTTGAACTTGGAACTACCAAGAACAAATCCAGATACCCGTAGGGTGGAGAATTTTAAGCAAGGACCTCCAGATTTCAAATCCAGCACCTTAAACCACTTGGCCATGCTGCCTCCTAGTAATGTGAAGTGATGTTGTGTGTTTCATTTGTTGTTGTGGCTAGGAATTGTTGCCAAGAGCACTGCAGAGGCAGATGAGAAAAAGGTAGACATAACAGACATGCCAAATGGACCCAGCATAGAAGAACCTCAGTCACAGGACATGCCTCAGCATAACACTAATGATACCAGGCAACGTCCAGCAGATGACCGTGTGTCCAATCTTGAACTAGAGAACACACTACTTAGGAAAGAAGTTGCATCACTCAATGAAGAAATGGTTTCTGTAGTGCAAAGAGCCAAGGAAGCTGAAAGAAGTAAGGGTAACATTTTAAGGACGTTCATGGTAATTGCTACTACGCATCCTTAGTGTGCAAGCAAATTCACATGCCACATCATGCATCGAGCACACATACTAAGTTCCAAATCTGCTAAATGCGAACTTGTTCTTTGAGGAACCTCAACAGTTGACTGAATTTGCTTATTAGGTCCATTTGAACCGTATTTGGCAGAGAACATTTCCCTTCAAAGCTCTAATTGCAATATTTTGGGACTTGCAGCCACTGTGATCTTCTTCGCTAATGAAGCCCGATTTACTCAGATTTAGGTGTTCTTCCAGGCATGTTCTCTCCAAAGCGAAGTTGGTGACCCCCCATTTTTTTTTACATTTCTGGCGTCACTAACTCATCATCTTTCAATGGTAAAATTTTCAGAAAAAAATCAATGTTAGAAAATGTTGACACGAATGTCCTTAAGAAGGTTAGATGAAAGTAACTTTAAAGCTGTGAAAACAGCACTCAGAAGAGAACTGTATTATCAAGCCGGGTGGGAACTGGTCACTTTGTGAGTTCATAAGATACCTGCAGATGGTAAGAAGAATACATATGTGTCATATACCGGGCGGGAGGTCCATATGGGAAAAAACTGTGTCTGAGGTCTTGAGTATGGCCTGAGGCCGAAGGATGAGGGCTGTACTCAAGCACAGTTTTTTTCCATATGGACCGACGTAGCCTGATAAATAACATGTTTATTTTTTTCCTGCCGTAAATTGGCTTTACAGATTACTAATGGGTTTGTTTACGCAACTCTTGTCATTGAATGTCTTGAATCGGCTAGCGCACCGTCTACTAATGATTTGTAAAAAATCTTGACAAAAAGCGAATAATTCAGGTAGTAGTATGTATGTATGAAAGAACATATAGTTTTCTAACTACTTTATGCTAGTTGCATTTATTTAACCAGTGAAGTTGCCCAAAATTGTTTTTGCGGTGTGAAATTTTGTTCGAAGTTTGAAGTTTTACTACTAAACAATTTCTCTCAGTTGTCACTTTTAAAAACACTTGAAATTGAACAGCAGAAAGTGGGCCGTATTGTAAAAAGCAGGACCAGTCACGTGCGTAAGATTAGTCAATCAAATTCAAGGATTTAAGATTCTGGCCTGCTGATATGCTTGAGAAAAAAATAAATATGAATATTTCAAAGAGCATACAGTTGAACTGTGAAGAGATATATGAAGGCATTGAGCATCGCAGTTACAGTATGCACACAACTTAAGCAGTAATTGTGAAATTAAAGCCTCAAAAATATATGCTCTTTTATTTATTCATTGGGTATGTTACAAACTCACAAAGTGACCAGCTCCCAGTTGCCTCAATGGCTTAGTTGGTATAACACTACACCAGTATTGCAGAAGTGATGGGTTTGAATCCCATTCAGGCCTAAACTTTTTTCAAGCCTTGGTGTTGCAATGTTGACTGTGCATAACTGGGATGATAATATGTCTTTCTTTGCATTTTAATTATATGCTCTTTCATACATGTATATTCATTTGTGTGAAATCTACTGTCTTGTCACCTTCCACTAATATAAATATCATGATTGTCTGATGTTAATGGCCATTATTTGTAAGTAGTTATTTACAGGCCACTTTCTGAGCTCTTGGCCAGAAGGAAAAAAGGGAAAATTGCAGCAAATAAATAGTCATAATTGATATAATTGTCATGATGCTATTGAAGTTAGAAGTCAAGAGTGGCTTATTTTTGATGTATCTTGTATGGGAGAGAAGTTTGTTAAAAGAAATTCTCGTTTGTCTACCACAGAAGTAAAAGAAGCAGAGAAACAGCTTCAAAGAAGCCAGGAACAGTTATCAACTTCTGAGGAAATTGCAAGGCAGCTGAGAATAAAGGAGGAGGACTTTACTGAGGTGCTTAGTGCCAAGGACTCACAGCTGGCTGTGTTACGAGTAAGGATACAAGAGTCAGACCAGGAGCTGCAGAGCAAACAACAACAAATTGAAGAATACCAGCTAGAAAGAGAAAGGTCTGGTGATAAACAGATACCGTCGAACCCAGCTACTTGAAGGGGAAATGAAAAATTTTATGAAATAGCAGGAGTTCAAAATAGCTGATAGTAAAGAACTGAAGAGCAAATCCAAGGGAAATGGTTTCGCATTCAAAATAACAGGGAATTTGAAAAAATCCAGTTCAAATCAGCTGGGTCCAACAGTAGTTCTGCTTTTTCCCAGGAGTCCTAATGTTTCCTTAGACAAAGTTAAGGGAAACATTGAGATTCTAGGGAGAGTGTTATTATATTGTTACATACTATAAGACAAAGTTAAGCATAGAGTTATGAGACAAGAAGAATTACCCCATGTATACAATGAAGATCAAGGATGTCTGATCAGACCACTTTCAAATTCAAGTCTTGAAGCAGTCTGACCCTCAGAAGAATAATTTTCATGTATATGTTATGTAATATAAGAGGATATGCAGAGCTGTCAATAAGGACCGTAACCCATGGCACCTGCGGCTGAGTACATGTATGTTTGATGGACCCTTGATGTTGCGGGTGAACTAGCCTGTAGTTGATACAACTCACCCATAAAGTAACAAGTTTGTTGCAGGTGTGAAGATCAAGGCTACAGATGAATTAAAACCTAATGACAGCCCTGATATGTCAAATCCCTAGTTTATATGGACTAAAATTCAACCATGGATAGCAAATGTTGATTCACAAGTAATGCCTGCCTAAAAACTGAAAATCACTTGAATCTAAACAGTGGAGACTTTATCATGGTAGCAATGTTTTGAACACTCAAATTTGGAATGCTTTTTTTCATCGGTGGTGTGACCATAAATGTGACCATGAATCAGTAAAAAAATTGTTTTAGTTTGCATTAAACCTCAGCGGTATAGCAATTCTTGTTTTTTTCATGAGTTGCTGTTGTTTTCTTAGGCTATTGCAGGATCACTCAGCATCTACTGGAGTTCACAGTCATGCTTTAGACACACTAAAAGCTAAACTGGAAGAGGCTGAGAACAAACTTAAAACTCAACAGGAATCTCAAAAGAAAATGGAGGTATGCCATCATCATAGGAACATTGCACTTACACTACAGAGGCTGGCGATAGGGGTGTGGGGGGGGGGGGGGGGCTTTCTTATATGGGCTATATTGGTATGTGGACCCAAAGGGTATGGTTTTGAGGTGTTTTGGTCTTCTTTCAATCATTTTGGTCTGAAGTAGAGTGTGTTTTTCACCCTGGCTTAGCATTAGGGCTTAGGTATTTTGTTTACAAGCTTTTTCAGCATCAAAAGCTTACACATCGAATGGAAGCCATCTCTGTTTAGCTGCAATGAGTGCAGTCATATATTATGGCCATATTAGTACTTTTAGAGATCTGAATTGGGTATTGATTTTTGGCTCAGGTTTTGAGTAGAGGTTGGGAAATCACAGATTTTTTGCCTGAAATAAGGTAGCCTCAGGATACACACCCTCACC
>JAEMPF020032236.1:0-10553 GCA_022496165.2 Catalaphyllia jardinei | reverse complement strand
AACGAGTAACGAGTAACGAGTAACGAGTAACGAGTAACGAGTAACGAAGTAACGAGTAACGAGTAACGAAGTAACAAGAAACCGAGTAACGGGTTAAAAATTGAAAGGGTCAAAAATTCAAAAATCGTTTTAAAATTCCTAAAATGGTTTTAAAGAGTAAAAATTAAATTAAAAGCCTCAGAAGCGTGTTTGCCATGGTACGGAAAGGCATTTCGCTTTGTTTTTGATTCATGTAAATGACATCCACCTATATCATTCCATGTTCACATGACTCCGCGCCGTAGAAAGGACCCGATAGCATAATTTTTTGTTTCGTTCGCCAAAGTTGTCAAAATTATACGAAAAGCGGCCCAAGTTTAAAACCCTAAGATTCAAGTCCAATGCCCAAGACAACAGTGCCTCGAATTAATCCAGAAATTAATATAATGTTCGTCAGGTCAGGTAGTGGAGGGAAATCTATCACCTGACGGTCGCTGAGGTCGAATAACTTAGTTCTGTCTTCAGAGCAGACATCAACTTACGATAATCAAGAGTAGAAAGAAGTCTTTTCAGCTGTTTTCAAGTTTATGATGATTATGGGAATTTATTTCCCTTTTCAGGACAGAAGGTCATCCACTGCTGGACTAGGTTTACACTAGAGCAGATTTTTCCGGCAGATTTTTCCGGCTCCGGGAACATTCACGATAAAATGGTCAACAAGTTGTTTGTTGCCTCGACGACGAGAACTAAATGTCACCAGAAAAAAGCCTAGGGCTACGTTGAGGCAGTCTGAAGTTTTCTTTCCACTCGCTGATCACGCTATTGTTGCCCATCGTGTTGTCCCACCAGGCATTTGTCCTGGTCTTATCCAGAATCATCCAGCGATCGTGCCATCGTCATTTCTGATAAAGTGTGGAGGACGTCAACATTGTTTGCGTCGCCTTTTTGGTTTCTGAGGAATATAGCACTACCCATTACAAATTAAAAGACTGCCTGGACCAGTGACAAAACAAGGAGGTTAACAGCGACCGCTATCAATGGCCATCAATACGACTACGACTTTGGATTACTTTGGATTGCTGCATCCGCCATTTTAGTTTTACCGCAAACTCAAACTCGGAAAGATATCAGGATTCGAGAGAAAAGCGTTTACACAGAAAAACTTTCCGGATTCAAAAGTTTTCGGATTCAAAGTTCCCACTTTAGATTCCGGATTCAAAATATCCGGAGACGTGACCAAACCGGGATGTTTTTATTTCGGATTCGTCCTCCTGTGTGTAAACGGCAAAACCAATCCGGTACTAAAACGTTCCGGATTCATCACGAATCCGGAACAATTTCCTCTAGTGTAAACCTAGTCTGAGACTAATGCGACTAAGTTTTCATTTTACATTGTTTCTAGATACCTGGCAGCCGGGAAGTGCTTTTAATACTACTTACACGTCAGTCTGAAGTTGTTCTAGAATGTCCACGGAAAAACTCACCCAATCGTTCATAAAACTGTAGATCTTGTTTAGAAATGTCAAGTGATTTGAATTGTAATTTTGGCTTTTTTGTGGAGGAAATTGTCGTGCCTGGACATACTAGAAAATCTCGATGTTTGGTCACTGACTCGTGTCGATCAACTCTCATACAATAATTTCTACAAAAATTAAAGTTGGACCTGTGAGAGTATTCGATATTTGTTAAGAAAGGTGAAGCGATTATAAATAAGGTTTTGCATTTGTTGTGGACGAATTCTCTTAGCTTCTTCATACTATAAAAACCTCCACTTGAGGGCGCAAAATAAACTAGATACAAAGATTAAAAGTCATGAATAATCAATACATATTAAAATGATCATTGAGCATTCTAGCATCTCGATCTTTGGTCGGAAACACATTTCCCGTTTAGCTAACAGTATAGATAACTTAGAGAACTGAGAACTTCGTCGCTGCCAGGGCTAAGCCGCTTAGCTCCTAGTAGAACTTTGCCGCTTTCAACGCTTACTTCCTTTAGGAGCGAAAACCCTTTGTCGCGCGACTGAAGTGTTATAATTAGACCGGACTTTCGTCACCGAACGCTCAATAACTGCCGAGGCAATTATTGAGGCAAGGAAACGTTTGGTATTTTTACACCGACATCTCAGCAGGTTCATGAGGAAATTTTGGTGGAAAGCGGGAAGAACTTCTGACTTCCGGATATGTAGTTTTTGAAAAATCGTGCCCCTGAGTGGCACGAAGTTCGTACAATTTGTGCAAAACCAAAACATCATTTAAAATCGCTTAGCATTTCGGAACAAATATCGAATACTCTCCAACTTCAATTAAGGGTTCCAACTTCAATCTTTGTAGAAATTATTCTATGAGCATCAAGCTCGAAAATTTAACTGCAACCGCAAAGCCAAAATTATAATGGAAACCCATTGACATTTCTAAGCAAAGGTCTACATTTTTAAGAAGGATTAGATGAGGTTTTCTGTGGAAATTCTAGAATAATTTGAGATTACCCGTTATGTAACGGTTGACAAATTTTCCTCGTCTCGGGTACAAATCAAGGATTCTGGTCTCACTTACGGTGTTGACGACGAAACATCACCAATTTTTAGCTGTCAAAGTATCCTTTAAGGGTGCACCAGAAGAAATAATTAAAAGAAACGTTCGTATTTATTAATTTCTCGGTTTTCAGGCTTGATTTCTGCTGATCTCTCCATTACACGAGACGGGTCAAGTTCCCACGGGATCCTCTCTTAAACAATAGCTGGTGATCGAACCTATTCCATTTTAAGTGGTATCTTTTAGGGGTATAATGAAGCTCAAGCAACGTCCACATATGTCTCCCGTAGGACCCGTAGGAGTTAAATTCCAATTTTCCGAAGAGCATTCCTTGCGACTTTTTCATATGGAAGCTCCTCCCGGGTTTCAAAATGTCTAACAGGAAGTGATGGAGTGATGGAGTGAATCGCTCCATACCTACAACTTGGAAAATGTTATTTTCCAAGTTGACAATCAGCTCTGTCACTGCGTACATTTGCTCTCTGATATTGCTCGGTGATTCGGCCAATCACTGAGCGCGTGATATGGTAACTTAACGATAAAAATAAGTTTAGGCTGTCCACAGGAGCAAACGTTACGTCATAGGATTGGCTGTTTCAAGACCCTCCTAGGATTTTAAAAATAACTTGGGAGTACCTTGGAAACAAGGTTTGCTGGAATGCTCTAAAAATTTTATGTTACCATCTCAGTCAGTAAAGAAAGCGAATGATTCTATTCCGACTAGTAGTAGCACGAGACTCGGTGTGCCAGGTTACTTCTGACTCGTGTAATAGTGTTACACTGTAACCTCCAAAGAGGTTAATAATTTTGAAGTCGATCTTAGCTCCTTAGTAACATTCATTTTGCACAAAATGGGGAATTGGCAATAAGAAGCTTATTTTGTGTATTGATAGGCTTTGGAAGCGTCCCGTCCTATTTTACTGTTCTCTGCTGAGATGAATATGTTTTCTGTAGCGACTATCGCGGCTACTTTGTTGAACACTCTTGTACCTTTTCCACTCGCGTGAAACAGACGAAATAAGAGACGTCTGCTTCAAGGCTACGTAATCCAAGATACGCACTTTACCAGCAGTTTTCATCTCTGTGATTTCGGTAATTACTACAGTACTAATAATACAGTAGTTTGTTTATAACTATTTTCTGCCAATGGTTTAGCGAAAGTCGAGTACCTGAAGTTTAGTTCCTTTAACTCTTGGTCATTTCTTGAGGTGGCTTTTTCGTATTGCTCTTTGAGTTTGTTAAACCTAACAAAGCAATGATGAAGGACAAAAAAATAATAAATTTCTCAGTGGAGGCCTAATTCTCAAGGTAAAGACGCAGACAATCACAGACCAAACGGGTCTTCACGCATTTTCATTATTTGCGAACACATCCACGCAACATGCGCCGAAACAATATTCTCAGAAAAACTGAGTGCATGCCTACAAAAACCTTGAAAAAACCTACCGAGAGGGATAACATATTATGATATGTAAAATGTAACAATAAAATTGGATATCGTTGTTTTTTCGCTACGTTTAAGCCAACTGAAATTTGAAACTTGACTTCCAGTTGGCTGAGAAACCCCGAAGAGTAAGGACCTGGGACTAGTACACTTCATAGTACACTTCACTTACTTTTTCGTTCGTATTTGTTTGGTTAAAAGAAAGTTGTAAAATGATTATGCTATGATAGAAAACTTAAGTTTTCTCTGGTCAAAATCTCTATTATAATTATTGCAGTGGCACAGTAAAGTGTCATGTTGCTTGATTGGTCCTCATATGCCTTAGATGAGGTATATTGGACTATTTTAGCACTTCAATTACAGGGGGCCTCAAAATTCGTTCAGTTGCTTTTGGATGCCAAAATCTCCTTAAGCTCTCTTTGTCTTACCTGTCTCTGTATGCTTGAATTTGTTCATCTTTGCTGAGTATTTCAAAAATAAAACAGAAAGAGGTTTTAAATGAAGAAACAAAAAGCTCAGAAATCTCCAAACCTCTGCCACGCGATTACTTCAAAATAGGTTGACACTACCGAAAGAACAATACATACTTGGAATTGATAAGTACCATTTCCAAATCCTTTGATATTAGCTCGTTTTGAAGCGAAGATATCCTGCGGAACAAAATAGTGCTATAAGTATTATTTGAACTTATTCCGACTGGGAGGACTGCAATCGACTTCCGGTGACTCGAACCCTCGCTAACTCGAACCTCGCGCTAATTCGAACCAAATCCGATTTCCCCTGGATTTCATCCTACATTTACTGCAATTTTACCCTCGATAACTCGAACCTCGCGCTAATTCGAACCAAATCCGATTTCCCCTGGATTTCATCCTACGTTTACTACAATTTTACCCTCGATAACTCGAACCCTTCATAACTGGAACCTCTCTAGTACTCGAAGCCATTTTTGTTTTCCTTCAGGTCATTTTGTTTATAATTTTTCTCTCGATAACTCGAAACAGGTTTGTCAATACGTGACAAGTCAAAACAAACAGTGTACCACAGTCCAAAACATTAAATTTATGTTGGAGCAGTCACGACCTAATTTTTTTACATTACCTAAAACGTGTCACTTCAGTCAGGCTCCGTTAGTTTTCACAAAGTGTTGCTTCTAATCTATATGACACGAAAAATAATTTCTGCTCATTTAAAAGGCTTTTCAAAATGCAGAAAATTGGCTTATCCTTTTTTGGAATGTATTTATACTGTTTTAGAGATATTGACGTTTTTGTATTATCCAAATTAGGAACGTGATGACGTCATGGGGCTTGCAACTATAATGGTAAAATACTGAATAAATAATAGCTCTAGAAACATTATTAAGGCAGTGTTCTTCAAACCTGTCACCAGAAATGTATTTCAGCATTTTATTTGCAAACATTATAATGCCATCACTTTCCTAATTTGCATAATATAAAAACATCAACAACTTTAAAACGAAAAAAGATATTCCCAAAAGAAGATTCCATTCTTCTGTATTTAGAAAAGCTTTTGAAAAAAACATCGATTATATCATGTCATATATACTTTATTTCCATTTTCAAAATGCCAATATTAAATCATTTGGTCTTTCTTGAGGTGCAGTGTACACCGTACTTCCATTCCTCCCCAAGGTTAACTTGCCTTGCCAGCCACCACTATAGTACATTTGTCTTTCCTATCGGCACGTAAATATTGTAAATTGTCTTGCAAAACGTTTAGATTTGTACAATAACATTGTTTAATTTCAATAGCATTGTTTAATTTCACCCGGCTTCTCTATATTCTGATTAAAATGTACACTGCATGAATAACACTGCCATAACTTCGTGACAATAACAGCATTAACAAAAATTTTAAGCTCACGATACAACTTTTTAAAGACATGTTTTGGCATGACTCATGCCATCATCAGCAATTTAATGTATTGCTCCGTTTCCCACTGTTTTAAATACGTTTACAGTTTTAGTACGCTAAATCAGTAACAGTTACAACTCTGGCGTGCAAGTGCTTAAGTGTTAATTACAGAATCGAGTCACAAGAAGCAGAAATTATTGTTCTGTTGTAATTGCCATTTAGTTCTGGCTTAAGCGGCTGATGTAGATCGCTTTTTGAGCTTAAGGCAACGTCTAGTTTTAACTGAATCTACAATCTTGAAACAATCAAACGAGCATCTGCGTTTACAATTAGACGAACCGCTCAGGTGTTTGTAGACATAAGAATTTTAGTCAGTCGAGAGATGCAACTAGGGAAAAACAGCAAGCGTGGAAACTCGATTGAGCACGTGAACAACTTCGCGCATGCGTGACTTTTTCAATATTATATTTCCAACTTCGTGCGCCAATATTTCCACTCCAGTCAGTGATTTTTTTTTTCAAATTTTTGGTGACAACAAAGATCAATCAGATGAAAATCTATACCAATTTTTTTTAGAAATTCTGTAGGTGGGGAAAAATTTAAAAAAGCAATAGGTGAAAGATAGGTTTTTTCTTTCATCTGCCCTACAGAATTGTTTTAAATATACATATTTTGACATTCCTGATAACATGTAATATAGGCGTTTGAGAAGATTTCACCGACCTGTTTTCTTGATAACACAATAGCTTTCGATTTTGGGAGTGCAACTAAATGTGTTATATGGTTGCCATGGTAACAGTTTTTCTAGAAAAAAATATGATGCAATGACTCTATGACGTATCATTTATTTTTGTGGTAAATTTCACACTGATACAATAAACCGAACTGTATTTGGAAATGTGAGAATTTGTAAAACTAGTCTGCGGAAAGTCTGCGGAAAGTGAAAACTATTTCGAGCCTCCTTAAACGGATGACGTTAGGAGTCATGCCGAAACATGTATTTAAAAAATTGTATCGTGAGCTTAAAATTTTTGTTTACCCTGCATGAATAGAAAAACATAAAACTTTGACCGTTTTCCCCAGTCTTGTTATTTGTTCTCAACTCTCGATAACTCGAACCTTTTTCAATTTCCATTGAAGGTTCGAGTTGTCGAGAGTCCACTGTATTACCAATTGTCAACTTTTCAAACACAATTAGCAAACATTTTTAGGATATTATCTGCCTAATCAGGAGCTACCACCCCCAGAACTGTCTAGAACTGGTACGGTAGGACTTCGTCCCAAGGGGCTCCTAGCTTTCTCTCCAACTTTTCTTCGACGATTTTTCCCCGCCGCTTTCTCTTTCCCGTCGCTTCACTAACTGCACCTGGGTCCCGGGGGAATGTGAAATCGTTAAATTGTCAAGTTGTCATACGAAAGTCTCAACTGCGTCCTTTACGGCTTTTCGGTTTCATTCGACAGAATTCCGAGGTTCGAAGTTGCGTACCGATACATCTTAGCTTGGGATTTGAATTGTCAAGTAAACACAGCAGTGTAACAGGAATTTTTAAAAAGGTAACATCACTTTAGATTTTACAAAATATGTTGTGGCCAGTTTCCTATGTAGGACAAGACTTCGCATGTTTACGAACACTTGCAGTCAGCAGGTACTTTCGTGAATCATGCTCTAACGAATCTTTCACGATTCTAGATTCTGCCGCCTCGTGTTTTTAAGTTAAGATAAAAGAGGCGCTGTATAAAAATTCCAACCCTAATCCAACACCTGAGGCACTTAGATTTGTAAGTTATTTTTTGATGTATACAGTAAAAGGTAAATGTACAACCGTCGAAAATTTGCAACTGAAGATGACATAGGAATGTCGAAACTTTTTTTCCAAAAAAGGAAAAATGTTCTTTCCATTTAAAAAATTGTCTAGTAGTATTTCTAAATCTTGCTCTGAAACTTCGAACATATGACTGGCACGGTCAAAGGGAGAAACAGAGGAATACATTTCAGCAGTCTATGAAGCAGCTTTCCTAACACTAAAAACTCACACACTTCGGCTGGCAGTATTAGAAGCAGGGCTTTATTATTTTAGCGCTTAAGCCATTCGTGAAATCGATACCAAATGATTTGTTCACAATTACAATTAGCGCTTAAGCCATTCGTGAAATCGATACAAAATGATTTGTTTACAGTTACAATAACTACAACTTAAGGTGGCCGAACACATTTTTTAAGTGCCTATGCCTAATTCACCATTACTTTTAAACTATTTTTTAAAGCTAAATGGCTTTTGTGTATTACAAAATCCAGTCATCAGATTGTTTTCATCGTTTGCCCACTAGGAATTGACATTAAATCCCTTTTGTTAACACTGTTCTAATGAATTTTTGACATAGGCGATTTTCGTAATTCGCCGAAATAAAATTCCCTATGTTAAAATTCAGATTTTTCGTAATAGATCATTCACGTGGTTTCTGAGCTATTTTTTGCCAGATTTCTTGAATTTCTAACGACTGGATCGTTAGAAATCGACAAGTTCCTGCAAAAGCAATCTGTTTCAATTTTTCTAGCGACTGCGCATGCGTTTCTTTCGGTAACCAACAAAAGCTCATTCTCGTTTCCAGAGGCCGCGCTCCTTCTGGTCAGCACCAAGAATCGCGACCTCTGGCCAGGTCCAACATCGGAAGCCCGCGATTCACGGACTTCCCATCACTCTGCGCATGTTCAGAGTCAAGTCTGACAAATCTGATTGGTTCTGGTCTCAATCTATTGTGTTTACAAAGCCATTCAAAACTGGAATGTCGTTGGACGGGGCCAGAGGTCGCGATTCTTGGTGCTGACCAAAAGGAGCGCGGCCTCTGGGGACGAGAATGACAAAAGCTAAGAATTATTCGGTTCTAACATATCCTTGTAATAAAAGACCAAAGCCGTCAATACACTGCGTTCAATTATAGAGAAAAATCACACAGATAGTGCAGGTGTTGAGTAAATAAAATGATCGCTCTATTGACGGCGTGTTGTTTTTTTTTTAATTCTTGTGCGCGCTGAATTGCATCAGCAAAAGCGCGCGCGAAAACCGTGTTCGGCACCTTAGACGACGCAGTGTAAGGTGACTAAAAACATTTTCCAGTACTCTAGAAGACATAGCCACCCTAAGTTTTCAAAAAGTTAAGATGGCCCTGAATACCATGTGCATAAGCGCAAAAGTTACGTGTAAAGGTTACGTAGGTGCAAAGATCACTTTCGGATTTAGCAGGTAACAGGGTCCGCTGTTTTCGGGTAGCTGTTACTTACGGCTAGCCGTTAGGGCCGCCGATGCTCCGCTACCAGTGAAATTCTACTAGATTAAATTATCTTAGGAAATAGCTATGAACATTGTACTTTTTTCAAAGATCCATGTACATAATTTTTCAAAGGTGGAAATCTTTTGTGTTCAAATAGCGACAAACATCGTTTTCATAGATGAGATCTTAACAACATAAATTCAAGTTTATTCAGCCCATCATGATGACTTGCTGTAAAAAGTACACGGCAACAACAACGAAAACAAGCTGAATAAAAATCTATCTAAAAGTTAGCACGTGTATCTGTGGCAGAATATCTTAACTTTGAAAAACACTCCTACCTTTCCATTAATTCTGTTTTTTCCCCGTTCAAGGCGTCAATTTCTTTAATATACGTGTCGGTACTAAGAGAAATTCAGTATTGATAAAAGTAAATACTATAGTTCGCATGGTATGTACTCGTTGGGGAATTTGGAATAAATTTTAAATTGTACCAAGTATGGTTTCAAAGGCTAACAACAATTTCTGTCACTTACATATATTGTCACTTAAACCGCGTGCTACAGTCGAACCTCTAAGTGACCATCCCAAAGACAGAAGAATGCGGCCTTTTTAGAGAGTTGGCCGTTATGGTAAGGGAGTAATACGACACCTATTTTTTCCGAGTTGTTTTTTTTTTATTTGTTGAAAAATGTTTATTGTAAACCACTCGGCCACGCTGCCTCAACTTATAAATACTTAACACAATCAAAATATACACAAACCAAAGAGGAGAGGTAGAGCCTCTACCTCACGTCGTTGGTCTCTGTTTATGTTTGGTTTGTGTATATTTTGATTGTGTTAAGTACAAAAAGGGGTTCTGTGTACACCTATTGTAAGTCGTTGGTTATCAGGCTGTTGTCGAGAGGTTAGCAGAGACTTTAAGATATGGTACGGGTAGGCTTAAGTACGGTGGCAAATAGTGAAGATCACTTCCAGTGATGTCATGACGCGCGTTCCAGTACGGCTTTTCCGTCTTATTCCTGCTTTCTACTAAGATTGAGTTTCTAGTTTCACTTACTTTTCACTACGTGAGTATAATCCTGTTGTTTACAGCCTAGCTAGTTCAAATATAAAGTACTCGATAATAAAAATCCGTTTTATAAGAATCAAAAGTTCTGTATTTCCGGGTTTTCAAGTTGTACGAACACCCTGTCCGTGCAGAAATCGAACTTATTATGCGTCCTGGCGAATGTTATTTTGTTTTGAGGTTGGAATTACAGTCAGTTCAAAAAGGCAAAACTATAAGTTCTCGGAGATCATGGGAAGACGAATTCATAAAGTAAAACATCGTGATAGCTCACTTTGGAAAAGAGTGATAGCCTGGGGACCGGAAGCGCTTATGGGATTATTTGGGGGGACGCAGGTCAAAACAAACATGGCGGAATTTAGTGCGGAATGTCATAGCG
>JAEMPF020032235.1:0-10887 GCA_022496165.2 Catalaphyllia jardinei | reverse complement strand
CTCTCAGAGGCGCTCTTGTGTCACGATGGCCAACGGAAAGCCCACCGGGTATTCACCTGTTCAGATCTGTACATAATAATTAACAATTATCCGCCGAAGGCGAGATGAATATTGTAGAATAATCCCCGAGACGAAGTCGAGGGGATTACTCGACTATATTCACAGAGCCTGAGGCGAATAATTGTTTTAGTATAATTTAAGAGCTGAACAACTGAGAAATACGAACTAAAACATAAAAAGAGGGACCCAATTGTTCGTTAACATACATGTATGCATCTATATAGTCTTAACAAGAAGCCTACATGTAAGCTTACATCGATTCTGAATCAGTTTACTCATCGAGTTTGGCAGTAAAACAATCAAGCAAAACACTACAAAAAAAAAAATTCTTCCAGTACCTTTGTTTTATCGCTGTTGACCTCATCCGCAGTTGCTATCATTGTCTCAAAATGAGTAGCTTTAGTTTGGAGAAAAACAGATTTCAGTCAATGGATCCGACCTGCGGGCAATCACCCATGGAAATCAACGTAAACCACTGCGTTTACGATTCTTAACTGCCTTGACAAAGAGTTCTTGAAATGATTTTCAGTACAAATATCCTGGACTTAGACTGATAACTTGCGAATAGATGTAAAAATGTATTCACCAACTGCCGGCCATGTTTACTTGTCGAGATAGCAAAGGCGGAGCGCCTAGTAGCCAGGCCTCCTAAATGTTATATAAACCGCCTGGGGCGGTTTATATAGCGTCATATAAGGAACCGATCAGATTGCTGGAAACTCTTTGTTCAACTCTCAAATTATACTAATATGCTGATATTTGTGTTTTTTTCTTTTTCAAGAAAATCGTGCAAGAGGGAAAGGCAAGGCTAAAGAAATGACAGAAAGCAGCACCGATCAATACCCTGAAGTAGATATAGCAAGGGCTAGAGAAAGGAGAGGAAATAATTACTATTGTTATATGGCTAGCTCCGCGAGCGGGCAAGATGACCCAAATCGCGCGCTGTGATTCGCTACCCGAACGGGCAAGATGGAGCCATCTTGCCCGCTCGGACTACCCGCTGTATCCCGCAAGAAAAATTTTCTTGGAAGCCACACAATGAATCCTTTATTGACCAAGTTTGTTCGGTCAAGATGGCTGGATATTGGCCTCGTCTCGTCTCGCGAGTTTATGGACCTCGAATTCGTCTCAGTCCATAAACACGCAAATAAAGAACTTGGCCGATATCCAGCCATCTTGACCTCACACTTGGTCAATAACCCATATATAATGTCGTGAAGCAGATCGAGTGAGGGCTACAGAAAGGAGGCAGAACAACCGAAAAATTGATTCGTCCATCACACTAAAAGATTAGTCTAATTCAGTTTTTAACACTTTTGCAGGCACGAAGTGTCTGCCTGGAGGATTTACCATAAAGTGAGTTGCCAAATTGCGGAAAGCAACTCTTTGTTGTAGAAAATTTCGTTGCCTTTCTATAGAAGTTGTCGAGTTGCTTTGGCAAGACGACGTTACCTTAAATTAAAGTTTTTAAGTCTTCCCTTACTGAACATTGACAGAGGAGTCACTTGGAATGTATAGAGTCGTGTATTTCGTCACGAAATACGTCATTATGACCTAATAATGACGTAATTCGTGACGAAATGTGCATCATAGCATCACATGCTAAAATAAAAATTCTACAATTTTGATTTTATGCAGCTTTGTGTTTCGCGTTTAAAACCCCATAATTTTGATCACATATGGTCACGTGGCAGGAAATTTGAATTTCTCAATTACCTGTATCTCTACGCCATTTCGTCCGATTGAGATGGTGTTTTCATCAGAAATCATAGAATTCTATATAGTAAACTATTACCAAATCTTTACTATTTCTTTCCTGAATTTTCTTTCTGATGCCAAATTTGGACATCATATATCACGTCACAATAGCAGTCACATGGGATGAAATAAATGCCAGTAAATAGGTAAATTATCAATATTGATCAAGAGTTCTACAATGCTACACACTCGAGTTCAAAGTGCTTGTAAGTTATCCATTTCTTAAATATTTGAACCCGGGTTTGCTTGACGAACCGTTTCTTTTTACGACCTGACAGCTGTCTCGCAAACGAAATTATGTTTGTATTCTATTTTACACTAGCTGATGTTCAACTAAGACTGAATAGATATGGTGGAAGCTTTGATAATGGAAGAGCCCTACCTGCAATGTACAGAGAAAGAGTGTTGGACCTTTATCATGATGGATTTGGCAACCGTCAAATCGCACGGGAAATTCGTTGGAGCCCCGGTTTTGTACAGAAAGTGATAGATCGTTACAATGAACAAAATACATCCCTCAGAGACATTAGAGTAGGCTTCCCTAGTCCCAAAATCGATGAACAAGTCGTAGAGTATTTCGAGGTACAAAAGCTAATGAAACCGAGCACTTACTCGACCGAATTACAACAGAGACTTCTACTTCTATGGCGTAGTTCATCCTGCCAATCTACCGAGCGTATCTCAGATGATCAAGGTCATTCGCAAAGAACTTGTAATGACGAGAAAGAAACTATTCCACTTGAATCTACAACCCCTGAAGCAACAAAAGCTATTGATGATTTTCTTACTGAAATAGCTAACACCAACCCAACGACCCTAATCAAAACTACAGGGAACAGAAACTACGGTAGCGCGCCACTAGGTCAGGCCGCTTTCGAAGTTCAGCGCTATGCGTCTAATGCAAATTTTACTATAAATCTTTTGCATTCATTTTCCGGCGTTGATTTTTACAGCATACTGGACGGTCCACCTAATGGATTTGAACTGCTAAACGTCTTTGACGAGGTTCTTCATGGGCATCGAGCTGACGGGGGTGCAGTGCTTGAGCGGGGAGATTGATTGGTCATGGATAATTGTGGCTTCCACCACGGTCATCGCATTGAACCAGTGCTCAGGGACATGTTAGCCGATTGCGGTGTAAGATTATTATTTCAGCCACCTTACTCACCCCATTTCAACACCTGTGAATATTGCTTCAACGATATAAAGGCATTTTTACGTCGCCACCAGATGCTAGCTGCGAATGAAACCAAAATCGCAATAGCACAGGCGATGCTGAACATTACGGCTAATAGCTCATATGCATATTTCAAGCCCTCTGGATACTTTTTATGAGAAACACCTTTTTCACCTTTTTGTGAACCAGATCAGAAAACTCAGCTAAGAAAAATGTTACATGATATCTCTGAACACAACATATCACATATTTACAAAGTTTGCCGTTTGTTGACGTTGTTGAGTTGTAAAATGACATATCTGACAGACGAAGTAACGCAAGAGAAACTACAAGATCGGTTTGTTTAGCTAATACTACATATAAAGTAAAACATTTCCAAAAAAATTCAACAAATGAACGAGAATCTGAAATTCGCAACGCTATGAAGCAAGGTAATTTGTTATTTAACCTTGATAAATATTCCTCACGTTCAAATAAATCGGTGTAAAGGAACAGGTGTTGAGGTTACATTAATTAAACTTTACTCGAGAAAAACAACGCGAGAAATGTAACTCAATCCTACAAAACATAACAAAACAAGAGGAGAAATGAGATGCCTTCTACCAGGGCTTCTATCCTGTTTGTGCAGTGACACGCTCCATTTATAAATAGATGTTTACATTTGAGTTCTCGTATTGATCTATAACCATCGAAAGTTTCCAGTCTTCGTCTTCGCACCAGTCGGGAACTTTTTTGAGCGCTTTTTGCAAAATCATAAGATCCCTATCCAACCGGCTTCTGTTAGCATACTTAACTTGGTTTTGTGCCTTCAATCTAGGTCTCATAACAAAGAAAAACGAGGCTTTTCAGCGCTCACGAGCGGCCGTGAAACCTTTTAGATGGGTTTCCTCTTCTTGTGCCTTGTTTTCCAGAGATCTAATTTCACGCTAAAGTGTGCTAATTTTCGTTTTGTGTTCGGGATGCTTTTCTATTATTTTACACACACTGATTTCCGTGCGAGGAGGTTTGGAGCATTTTACTTTTGTGTGACCACTGCAATGACAGTTGTTACAGCAGTAGTCATGCACCTCTTCGGAACCTCTAATTTTATTTGCTCCCGGAGTCATCCACCTCTATTGTTTTCAGGACTAGGGCCATTGTTTCTGTTGTTTATTCTATTGTTTTCTCGGCCAATCCTGTTAGACCTTACGAGAGGTGCGTGGCGCCTCTGTTACAGAGTCGAACTCAGATATCACTGAGCGACTGAAAATGTCTGGATTCGCTATTCCCTTTCTCCAATTCTTCTTTAGCTCTAGCAATTTGTACTTTCAAAACCTGAAGAGTTTCTTCCATTTCCTGTCGCTGGCAGTCCAAAGGACTTTTCTCGGCATTTTTTGGAGCTGCTGTAGTTGCAAGATGCGAGCCAGGTGTTGGTGTGAAAGACAAATGCTTCGGTTGCAGCTACTTGAATTCGTTAGAAGCTGAAGGACTCAGCATTTCCACATCCATTTGTCTCAGTTTTCTTGGTAGCGGTGAATCTACTTCGCTTGCCTGAAGAAATATCTTTCCGTAGTCCCGATCCTTGACTTCTTATGCACTCCTTAGCATCTCGCCGAAAGCAAAATCATCTGGATCTTCCGACAGATTGATCATATCGCCGTCTTCGTCGCGATATTTTACACGAATATTTGAAGCGGGTAGGTGTGCAAGCGGTGAACAGTTTTGCTTTATCGCCTTCATAAGCTTACCAAACGAGATATCCTTGATCAATCTTTCCTCCCCGTACTTTACCTTCACCTTGTAAGTCGCCATGTTCGTTGTAATGGATATCACGCTGGGAGATCTACTCCGCCTTAGACGATTATCTCCTCCCTGATTGGCCAGTTGCCTATTACCAAGCATCAAACTCGTCAGAAATATGTCATAAAAATGTCAAAAAACTGTCTGAGTGTTCACGGTACCGCGCGCAGCACTGTAAATGTTGTCTTTTGAGAAAGTAAAAGCTCTTCCACGAGCTGCACTTATAACACAACCCGGGTCTGGGTCTGCTGGCTTCTGAGGAGAACTTACTCGCGAAACGATCACCTGAAAACACTACCAGAGGCCACGCTTACATGTATTAATAGGTATTAATATGTATCATCATTTATTTTTACACGATTAATTTACTTATCACTTAGATAGTGCAGATCCACATCAGGACTTTTGTCTTGCCAATTTTGTAGTTGTAAAACCTGCTTTACCAAATAAATTATGTATGTATGTATGTATGTATGCAAAATAGCCACGGCAATAGACCACGTGACAGGCGCTCGACTCTCGTGGACAAACAAATAAATCAGATGACGCCATAAGGTGGCATTACACTTCGTGTAAGCCACGCACTGGCAAACAACGTAATAAAAATCCAAACTTCATTTTGGCGGCAATCACCCCTCATAACATGTCGAAAATTATTCATCGCCTGGCGTTCGGCACGGAAACGAAAGTAAAGCTTGCTTCGGAATAATTACAGCCTTAGAAGCCAGCAAATGGTCCCAGATTACTCTCTGCATCCTTACAAATGTCCAAACTTTCATCTCTGAAAGATTCTGCCCCAATTTTGAGCAACTAAACATTTCTCCGCGAGCGACACCAATACTTTTCGCTTGCATACTACTTGACAAAACTTGCCTTAGGGATAAGGGGATAAGACGACGAAAACAGCTGAAAAATGGTCTGTAATTTGCTAGTTATCAGATCATACCACTGTCCAAATTTCGCGAGAATCGAAACTCTCGGCCGGTTTTCTGTCACGGTTTCAATAACGTGGTGTTTGAAATTTTGCGGTGCTTGGCACGAAAACCAGCTAGGTGGGGTCCGAAGGCAAACTCCCGAGAAAATCTTTGATTTCAGTTCTTATTTAAGGGAGGGGGGTATTGTATCCCGGCCCGGTGTTGAAGAATGATTTCAAATTTACTTGGCTTCCTGCATTTTTTCCATGACATTAACATCCAGTTTACCACTATCCGTTCACATTCTTGCCTTAGGAACTAGATTATAAATTGGGATGATCATTCTATACAACAATCGCAGTTCAAATATGAATTATTTCATGTATATTTCATATCATTTCACTGCTCACGGAAGATATGAACTCAATAAAATGACCTCGCTCCCAATGTGTGGCTTCACAGCTCAGTTGGTAGAGCATCGCACTGGTATTCGCGGAGGTCACGGGTTCGAATCCCGTTGAAGCCTTGATTTTGTTTTCAGACTTCTTCTTTCCAATTGCTTAAATAGGAAAATTAACTGCGATGATCATTTTTCACTTTCATCAACAACTGCAGTTCAAATATGAATTATTTCAAGGAGTCGCTGTACTATTCTAATTTCTAAGTCAGTCCACATAATTCGGACTTTAGTTTCCCGACGACGTAAATAATCCAGTCTAGAAGAAGATCTACGTAGTTTTTTAAGTACTTTTTTATTTATATTAAGGTTCAGTCCCCAACCCTTCCCCCTCTGCGGTAGCCAGCTTAAGGAAGGGGTAAACGCGAAGGCTGTTTTGACGTCGATTAACATTATCTTTCTTCCCATATCTTGGTCACGTTTTAAGCAACTCTAAATCCCTCTGTTTATCTCATTAACCAATGTTTGGCGGTGTTGTGTACATTTTGGGTGAAGTTTGGGCATTTTAGGAAAAGAGATTTTTTTCCTACAGGATAGGTTAAATTGAGGAAAGTATGAAATGTTGAAGATTTAATGGATTTGGAAAACTGAAATTTGAAGTGAAGAATTATTAGATGGATACCAAACAGTCCCCTGCCAACCTGAAGCTCTCTCTTGAAGGGGGTCAACTGTCTGATAGTGTTCCCAGCCCATCACCAGGTTTGATCTTAACAATTTTCTTTTAAGATTACTTCAAATTTCACTCCTATTCATGTTTACCCCCGCTTTTGACAGTAGTAAACCTAACGCTTTAGCAACGTTTGTAGGCTAAATTGCAGCTGTAGCTAACTCTGTACTCGCGCAAATCAGTATACCCAACAGTTCTGATCTTTACCAGTCAAGTAACGGTGAATTTCTATGTTTACTAAATGATTTTCCTGCTCTGGTATATGGTATTTTGGTAAAAAACAGAAAAAAATGGGATAGCCATAGATGTTACATACTTACATAACGCAGTCAGAGTTAACCCATCTGTAAGTCCATTACCAAAATAATTGAACGGAGTGCAGCTGTAGTTGACCTGCTTTCGTCTTTCGCTCACTGAAGTTGTAATAACTGAGACATCACTTCCAGTTGTGTCATTAACAAAGTTAACTTGGTCTTTGTAGAATTTATACATTGCAGGTGGATTGGCCTGCGCACTGCAAGTGATTTTGAAGGATGTGTTTACAACAACTGAATTGCCAGCGAAAGAAGTCCTCAGATTCGCGTCGATTGGGTGATAATCTAAACACAAAGATATATAATTTAAGCATGAAACTATGCCATCCTGTACAAAATGCTATGGAAATCAATTACATAACACTGACATAGTTAACCCATCTGTAAGACCATCACCAAAATCATTAAACGGAGTGCAGCTGTAGTCTACCTGCTTTCTTCTTTCATTAAGTTGTTACAACTTAGACATGAATGAATCAATGGACGAACGAACGAACGAACGAACGAATGAATGTGCATTTATATACCGCAATGTCACATATCGTCTCATGGCGGTTTACAATTCTTATTGAGTGAGATCGAACGTCAGTTTGCAAAGGCGCCTCTGGCTGCCGCTACCAGTTCATATTTGATTTCACTCACCCACACAACCCATGCATGAAATGAAGGACGAAACTAGAGATAGACCACCTAACATGGAACTACGTGCCCTACTACGTCCTCTGCTAACCATGAAACACTGAAGATGCAGGGGACGGGGCCTACGGTTTCTAGTCCTTATCCGAGAAGACTTGAATGTCTAACCATTTGCAGATATAATTACAAAGGCAGCACATTCTCCTCAGTTATTTTAACACCCTGAGTGTTGGTCCGGTCTGGGCCTCGAACCCTCGACCTCCCGCACAGCAGAATGGCGCTCTACCAACTGAGCTAACCTGGTGACGGATATGACGTCGTGTTGTGTCATTAACAAATATGTCCTGGTTTTTGTAGAATCGCGACTTTACAAGAGAATTGCCCTCTGAACGGCATGTGATGTTAAGGCTTTTAGTTACAAGAACAGCGTTGTCAATTAAATTAGACCTCACTGATTTGTGCTGATACGATGATAACCTACAACGAATAAAACTGTTTATTAATGAAGAAACAGTTCATTTTGATCAATCAGTCAATTATCCTATATTGTTACCCGGCAAGATTCAAACGCATATTTTTTTCTGTTAGACGCTTATGAATCAGTTTACGTGTAATATTTCCTGTCTAACAAAGTGTAGGTCAGTAATTAGGCGACGTCATCAGGATTGATCTAGCTTGCCTATGAATATCGTAGTGGGAAGAATTTCTCGGACGAACCCGTATACAAAAAGGACTGGGGCGCTTCTCGTTCCTTTTATGGTTTAATACAGTTTTTTCTGGACCACACCTAGAATTTTCAATTTTGTTTTATCAACCTTCCCTTGATCTGAGGGATGTGAAAATTACACCAGTTTTTGAAAAAGAATTGAAGTTTGGTTGAATGTGATTTTCAAAGTAATCAATATTTCATGGAAACAATACACCGAAAATTCGGAAATCGGTAAAGCATGAGTCTTGTACGAAGCAGATCTGCTATAAAAAGCGCATGCAAATTTCTGAAAGTACAATGTATTTGCCTGGTGTAATATGCAAAAATGAAAAATTTCTGTGTTTGATATCTAATAAATCGCGTAAACATTCCAAACCATGCTGTTTGTTTAATGGACTGAGAGAAGAGCACTATTTTGATGAAATTGCTCCAAAAGACAGCAAAATGCGCATTGAAGTTATATTTTGAAGGCAGGAAAGTTTTGTTGGTTTGTGATTTCGTGATCTCAAGAACGAGACTTTTTCTCAACATAATAAACGTAGCACAATTTTTGATTTTGAGCTCTCTCTCGAAAAGCGTTACCCACAGATTAGACCCTATGCAAAAACGGCTGCCTTTAAATTACTCTTTTGTTCGTATTCAAAATAGCCTCACTAACCTCTTTCGGGATAACAAATTCTTTACAATTTTCGTCTAAAAAACAAGGTTAATGAGGCTAATTTAAAGACCAACAAAAGAATAGTATAATGGCAGTCATTTTAGCATAGGGTCTATGTGTGCCTGATTATATTGACAATTTCATTATAAGGTTTCATTAGGATTGACACACTGTAACACTTTTAAATTTATCGATTCGAGTAAGCACACGAGCCCACGAAAATGTTGTGTTGCAAAATCCCAGTATAAAAAAGTTATGCTAAAATATTCAGATTTATGTGTACAGCATTCTCCCATGATCAGTAGATATCATTATTATATGGCTAGTGTTGTAGCCGATATAACGCGCGCTCTGATTGGCTAAGCGCAGCTTAACGCCAGGGCTTTATTCTCCCGTAATGCCCACGGGCCGATTACGGATTATGCAAATTAAGAAAGGTTACACAAAGCTAGACCATATTTGCTTTATTTACGTTGAAAATCGTTGTGATACAAGACGATGAGTGACGATTAAGAGCCATTGCCAGTAAATTTGGAGAATCCTGCGACAGTTCGGAAAATTCGGATTTTCTTTTATTGCGTCAAAAAGACCCTCTTGGTGAACTAGACATGCAGCCTTGGTTTACCGTGTACCTCTTTGATGTTGGACATCCATGTTATGAGCAATTGACACCTGTCAAAACAAGGCATCTGCAGAGCAATATCACGTGACCATATCGCGGGCTCAAGTCTACAACTCATCGAGGTCACGTGTTTTTGAAGGTGACTGCTGACCAAATGCTGATTTTTGATTGGATCGCGGGCTCATGTCAGGTTAACTTATTGCAAACAGTGCAGGATTGTTCGGAAGCAGGCTAACGCTAACCTAGGATTAAAATTTATCCAAATTATAACGTTTTCTTTATAGAAACGTTTTTTCCTGCTTTGTTTTGTGTTTGTAAAACTCAAAACAGAAAACCTCACCGCAAAGGTACAGAACTCAAATCAAAATTGTCCGTTTCCTGGGTTAGCTTACCCGGGTTCTTGACAACGTGGCCAAGGAGCTACGCTTTTAGACTGGCCTAAATCTATATATTGGTTTTTCATCTACCGCGCTTAATTTTCACTAGCCAAACTAGCCATTTAGATATGATATATCCATAGCATTGCTCCTTCTTTAGAACCTTTTAATTGTCAAGATGTTCGCATTCTAGAGAAGTTATGACCCTCTAAAATCCGTTACATTTAAATTTAATTGCGATAGTTGTATTTTTCAAACGGCCAAGAAGTAGACAAAACGTATTTATTTCAAGATGACTTTTAGCTCAGAAGAATGACCAAAGGGTAAATTACAAACTGTGGGAATAGGAAATCCAGGCAGGTTCCCTTCATTCTGTACTGGCGTGTTTAAAATGTACAATTTTGGATAAATTCCATCTTGGTTGATTGAGCTGTATTTCGAACTTTCCTGGATTTCACACAAATCTGAACTCGCTGAAACTTTGAAAGTATATTTCTGAAAATAGTTCACCAAGAGGGTCTTTTTGACGCAATAAAAGAAAATCCGAATTTTCCGACCTGTCATCGGATTCTTCATATTTACTGGCAGTGGCTCTTAACATTCAGAGAGTTAATTATATTACTATTTCAAGGAAAAAAATGAAGTTACAGCGGCAAATTACGAAAGAGTTAACTGGTCAGAAAGAAACTTAAGTTTTCATACATTCAAGAGCAAAGCGACGAAAGCGGAAAGGAAAACTGCCCGTGAACTGAAAACATT
>JAEMPF020001474.1:34623-43898 GCA_022496165.2 Catalaphyllia jardinei | reverse complement strand
GGGCTAACGCCCAGTGGGTTATTCATGGGTTAAATTAGCACTAAAATGTACACTTCAGAGTTTATTCTCTGTTACATCATTTGTGTTCATAGTGTTACGCGGCACAACATTCATATTGATGGTTTTACTCTGTTATTACAAAGGTATGTTAGAAAACGTTACGATGCAAAGAACTCAGCTCAGCTTTTTCTTTGTTGCTAAAAAACCGACGCAAAAGAACCCAGTTAAATGCAGCGCATACGTAGAAAGTCGAAAAAAAAATGCGATTGAGTGAAAAATTGACTTCTTGGAGCTACGCCTGTTCCTCGAGAACCACTCATTGGAATTTCACGAAATTTGGTACGAAAAATACTTCAGGAAATAAGTAGCTGGTGGAGTGAAAAAAATTGAACTTTAACAAAGGAAATTCAAGATATGCCAGTGAACCTTCTACGAGGGATAATTAAAGATCTGTTTGTTAAATTATTATTAAAATAGCGCTAACTTGTGAGTATCGTTACAAGCTTGTTGCATGCAAATTATAAAGAAAATCTAATGTATGACTAGATTTTCTACAAATAAACAAAACCGATTTTAAGCACCTTTTTATATTTAATCATGTTGCCGTAGCAACTGCACACACTTCAGCTTAATTATCAAAAAGTTGAAGTTTGTGTTGTTAACTTGCTTGCTGCCATTTTTGGCGACCAAAGGATCGAGGGTTTTAGAGAAAAAGGGAAATGAAATGGAGGTATCAAAAACTATTTTCGGCCACCTTAAGGTGGCCAAACACCTTGATGGCTTTAGTCTTTTATTACAAAGATATGTTAGAAAAGGTAAGGATGCAAAGAATTCTCATCTTTTGTTTGTTACCGAAAGGACCCAGTTAAATGCAGCGCATGCGTAGTAAGTAAAAAAATTGCGATTGAATGAAATATTGCACTCTCGGAAATAAGCCTATTTCTCGAGAGCCACTCATTAGAATTTTACGCAATTTGGCATGAAAATGCTTTAGGAAATAAGTAACTGGAGTATTGAAAATAATTGAACTTTAAAAAAGGAAATTCTAGATATTCCAGTGAACCTTCAACAAAGAATAATTAAAGATCTCTCTATTAAATTATTGGCAAAATGGTGTTAACTTGTGAGAGTCGTTGCAAGCTTGTTTTTGCAAATTATAAAGAAAATCTCATGACTAGATTTTCTACATAGAAACAAAACTGATTTTAAATACCTGTTTATATCCATTCATGTTGCTATGGAAACGGTACATACGTCAGCTTAACCATCAAAAAACTAAAGTTTGTGTTGTTAACTTGCTTGCTGTCATTTTTGGCGACCGAGGGGTCAAGGATTTTAGAGAAAGAGGTGAATGAAACGCAGGTGTTAAAAGCTGTGTTCAGCCACGTTTACTTTTGATTCATGTCCTCCCTCCAAGAGATTTCCCATCTCCCTCAAAGATCTACATTTCCAATTTCATATTCCATTAACCTCGAGAGTCACAGTAATACCTATCGTGATTGGTGCTCTTGGAAGCATATCGAAAAGAGCTAAGACCTGGTATGACAAGCTAGGTGTACCTGAGTTCATTGGAAGTGTACAGTTGTCGGCCATCCTGGGAACAGCCCATCCCTTATGTAAGGTGTTGTGTCTCTGAGCTGCGGGGAGTGGTTGAGACATAATGAACTGTACCCAGTAGAACTAGAGTGATTCATTTTATCATAATCATAATATTAATAATAATAATAATAATAATAATAATAATTTATTTATTTTTTACAATAATGTTTTTATCTCAAAAATGCCATTAATAATTCAAAACTATTTACAAAAGGTCATATATAGTAATCACAATATCTTACAAATACATATATCAAATAGTACTTAAAGAAGCCTATTTACAATAATTAAGAATGCGTAGTAAAGAATACTAAATGTCCCTTTAAAAAAACCGTCAATAATAAAAATAATGACAACTAATATAATAATAATAATAATGACAAATACTACTACTACTACTACTACTACCACTAATAATAATAATAATAATAATAATAATAATAATAATGCATTTCATAAAAATAGCATATCTTTTAAAAGAGTAATACTTGAAATTAATAGGGCGCAAATTTGTATGAGAATACCAGCAAATACATCTAAAGAAGGAACTTAAATATACAACTGCATAAACCAGTAGCAGGAACCCACATCTTCGGGCGTCTCCCTCGCTTCTCCCACGCTATCCTCGATCATGTCAATGTCGTCAATGTGTGTTCCATCCCGCAACAGACATGGCCGCCCGCACTTCCTAACTATTGGTTACTGCTAGTAGTTAAAAATGAATAATATACAACAATTATTCCAGAAGATTAGGAAGGAGACAAATTGTTTCATATGGGGCAAATAAATTTTAGTGTTCTTTGTTCGATTTCCACTTGGTTGGGAAACTGGTCAAAATTATTACAAGACAAACACAAATAAAGAACGCTTTTAATAATGAAATATAAAATTCAGTGATTTCTATATCGAATTAAATTTCAACGTTGAAACGAAGGTGCCTTACAGTGTTGATTTGTTTCTTCTTTTCACCATACAGGTGTTTAGCAATTTATCAGCACTGATCCGGGAGGTATCCCTCTTAAATAATTCTTTTAGACAACAAATCGGCATTAAAAATCCCAAAATACACCTCTTTTATCCCCCAAAGCTTTGCATAATCATTGTTTGCTATTTCTCCTGGGACATGCAAATATTTGGGGGGTCGAAGAGGTGTGTTATGGGATTTGTGCAAGTAGAGAAAATACTACGTTATCTAAAGTGAATAACAGTAATAAAACAGGCCCATCATAATTGACAATTATTATCATAATGGACCATGAAAGTTCAAAATCATCACACGACATTGTACCAAAAAAGTGCTTGAGTGGCACCGGGAACTGTTTTGCTTTTATATAAAATACACTCAATTAGTCTTACAATTGTGATTCGGTTACGTTAAATCGTTACCTGCAATCATTATCATTATCTGAGTCGCGCAAAGAATTTTCTCCATTCCTCTTTACATAATTTTAAAAACGTGGTTGAATGCGATTGACAAAGAGAGTGAATTTCCAGAATAGAAAAAATTATTGCGATGAAATTCTTGGCTATGAAAACAAAGTCGTCTTGACCATACTTAAAAAAAACCACTCCACGGATAATCAAGAAAGCGAAGTTGACGAAGATCACTTCTAGAATGTTGCGTGCAACTGCCGTTCGAAATTGAATCGTCGGTTCATGTGAGGAGAGTTTGTTTTCAGCCCATTGCCATATAGACAACAGGAGACTGAAACAGGCGACTCCTACCATCACTCTACCGAATACTGTAGGTATGGAAAGGCTTTTGGTCAATTCTGAGGTTGTTATAACTGTGGTGTTGAGTGTGAAGCTTGGCAGAGTCTCTTTGAGGGTTTTGTTTAATGTGGCTATAACATCTGCGGATAGGCTATGAGCTTCATTCGCACGTCCTATGTCATCCAAAACAATGTCTATCATGTCAATAACATCGAACAGGTCGATGGCCATTTGAAAAGACAGCTTGAACACTAAATCTTTGCGTTCTTGAGATCGATCCAGGTCATCTGCATTGTGTAGCAACAATAATAACAAAGCAGGCGTAAGGCATAGAATTCCCTTTAACAGACCTAAACTCGGGAACTTCTTGGTGCCAAGTTTGTCTCCAACCAATCCGAAAATGATCCACATGTTCACTATCAAGGCAATAATGTAGAGACTCCAGACTAACAGCAGCAAACGAAGTGTGGCTTTCTGATAATATAAGAGCAAAGACCACGCACCAAGTGCTGGAAGGAAAACTGTAAATAAACTATACCATTTACAATTTTCATACTCGCCAGGGTAGCAAGCTAGGAAAATGGCTTGAACAACCAAGATAACGCCAAATGTAATCCGTCCTGAGTTTTTCAGTGTCAACTGAAACGTACAACGAGCCATAATCAGAGAAATCGAAGGGTTAGGAGCTTCGTATGCAAAACGTTTTGATTGCTTTAAATATACTGCTGTCAAATCTGCAAACGTTTGTAGCGAATCAGCAAGCGCCACATCCCTTTCCGCCATGCAAAAATAGCTCAGAAGGGACTTTCCCGAATCGGTTAATCAGGCTTGCAGCTTTTCCTAGAAAACAGGAAGTGGTTGTTTCATTCTCGGTAAATGTCCAAGTTGACATTATAGTTTATTATTGGTTTATCATACTGAAGGTTATTGTGACAGTCAATACTGGAGTCATTTGCAATTGTCCTTGCAACTGAGGCCAACATCATTGAAACTAAAATGTCCTTTCCTGGCATATTCACGAATTTTCTTGTCGCACCATGACATATACATCCCCTTGTGCGGCCTTTCTCTGAAAAGCTCTATCCGTTTTCTTACACTGGTTTATCAGCATTTTAAATTTGGCAAAGAAGTTGCATTTCAGTACAAGAATTACCGATTGCATGTAGCTGTTATCTTTTTTTTTTACAGTAGCGGTTGGTTTCGTTGAAGTTCGAAGAAAGAATTTCCAGATGGCTGTTTTGGAACAGAAGCGTCAACAACTTTACCACTTAAACGGCTTCGTGAGGCTAATATTTTTGACTTAGTTGACCTTGGCTCGCAACCTGAATGCCAAATGTATCCAATGTTGTTTTGATCTGCACGCATGCATCAGTAGACCATAGTTAATGAATACACTAATTACATGCATCATGATCGACGTTTTAAAATACTTGATTAGTTTCGCCACAAAAAACCCCGGCTACTTTGCTGACAAATCGACTTTAGGAATTAGCTAAATTAATCCTTCAAAAGAAAAGTTGCTCAATTCACTGGCCGCTAGAAAACGGCTTCATCTTTGCCAAGCCATACGTCACGCCAAACCATTTGCATCACACCTCTCTCTTATTGCTTGCCTAAAAAGAAACATTAAGGGTAACCTTTCATCAAATGAGAGATAAACAAACGTTGATCTAATCTAGTTTGGTTAATAAGACGTCCGCTAACTTCGGATAATAATAACAGCATTTATTCAAACACGATTAAAAGTTCAGCAAAGCTGATGTGGTCGTATACAATCAATAAAGTGGATCTGCTGCTGAATCGCAGCACGAAAAACGGTTTTAGGCAGAAGGATAGCTAGGTGAGGTGCTTGAGGCGAGGAAGCCGTCTAGGACTTAACCTCTTCTTTTTCTTCGTTCCTTCCGTTTCTTTTTTTCTGTGGTCTTTTTTTGTTGCTCTTTTGTTTTGTTTTCTGAATTCACTTCTTTTCGCACTACCACCCAAAGCCGGAACCGAACGCCTGTTACAAGTTAATCCAAGAGAAAATGATGGGTTAATCTTATACAGGTTAATGTTATACAGGCATGTCCTTTTTGGTCATAGTCGAGCGACGCTATATTCTCTGTTCTCAACTAAAGAAATCTTCGTAGGCTTTGCGTTCGTAAGATTTGGGCGCGGGATCGGCTAATTTTCAAACATTATTTTTTCTCGCTGGTTTTATATTTAGGCTAGAGTTAGAAGTACAAAAATAACCCAACCCTGCTACGTCTAGCTGAATACTGATGACCCGCCTCAAAGTCTTTGTAGCTTTGTAACCTCTTTATCGACTCACTGAGGCTGACATTCATAGTCGTTATCTTCCCGATGATATTGGAAGGAAATGGAAAGATTTGGCTCGAAAGCTGGGTTTCAAAGAGGAATTATTGATGCCATAAGAGTGAAAAAGACTCCAACAAGGAATGTTGCATCGCCCCTTTGGTGAACTGGATGGAGAAAGAGGGACAACAAGGAACTTGTGAAAAGTTAGCAACGGCATTGGCAAACACAGGACTTCAAAACTTGGCTGAAAGATTGACTGGTATGTGGTTCGGACTTTGTATCGGATCAAGATAATATACCAATTAGGATATAGCCACTACTCTCTGCTTCGTTAACCTTTTTGCTCTCGCTCCAATTTGCTCGCGGCCAGAGCGCAGGAAACGTTCTTCGTACGGAAACGCTTGCTACGCGGCCTAATTGTTCCTATACCACGGCTCTATGCCAATCCTACAATAGCGACCAACCCCCAAGCGGGCACGTTATTTTGTTCCACCGAACGGTCCATACATTCACTCTCTACGACTGCCATAATAACCCCTGGATAACGGTGCACAAAAACCCCGTCTTTTTTATTGTAAGAGGTCATGAAAAATGATCTGTATCCCGCGTCTTTGGTCACTGTTTCTGTTTGGTTTCTGTTTCATTGATAAGTAGGGGTGTCATATCACATCTCTGCCACCCCATAACGATTACCTCGCTACCTCATCACAATAAAGTGTAACTAGGTTTTAAGTTTAACTTTTCCACTAGAGCGGTTTTCAATTGAGTGTCGTTAAAATAAACCCAAAGTAATCACTCTGGCCAACCACAAAGAACATGCACGTACCGTCAATCCAGTAAACCAATCATAGCTTGATGTAAATGCACGTGACCTGCGCGAAGCGCGGGAAATCATTCATATGAGCGAATTACGATTGGTTTTGGTTTTGCTACTGATTGTATGAGGTCTATTTTTAAATCAGTCTCTAAGCGTTGAAGAGCGATTTTCAATTGAGTGTCTTAAAACAAAAACCAAATCAAGCGAACTAATCAAAACTCGAAATAAATACATGTGCCCGTACGAAACACGGGGAAACGTGTGCAAAACGCCGGCTGATGATTGTTTTTGGTTTTACTTCTAATTGAATTATATAATGTGAGGCGTGTTTTATAGACTAAATAAAATCGTTGTAGCCTATGCAACTGTCGCAGCAACAATGTGCGTGAAAGCGCCAGACTACCTAAAAGACATGCTTGTACGAGCAAGACTACAATTTGAAGGCTTTGATAATGCAACGCAACTAAAAAATCCACATTGGGAGTCCATGCGGTCTGTCTTTGCTTTTCTTTACGAATACTGCAACCTGAAGTACCAAGGCAATTTGCAAATTGCTTTCGACCGCTCGGATAAAACCGTTTTAACGGAACTATTACGAAAAATTAAAAAAAATAGTAGTAGTAATAGTGAGGTATAGAAGGTGGTTAAAAAATCTGCCTCACGGACTGAAACTGACAATAGTTCGTTCAAGGGTTTATAAAGTCTCTGGTCAAGGAGGAGGTGGCCATGGGGGGTGGGGGATGGTGATGGTGAGGAGGGAGATGCTTGTGCATGTGCTAAAGTTTGATGAGACGTTTTAGCTTTAAATAACTTTAATTTATGACTGTGAGTTATGTAAGAAGATTTTATTATTATTTTTAGTTAATTACTCGGGCCTCCGTATACAGAAAGCCCGAGTCAGAAAATGCAACCGTTTTCCTCGCCAAAAGGGGGCTCATGGTCCCAGGCGTTCCATGCGTAGACCGCGGAAACTGGGGACGAGAAACGCGACGTTGCTCGCTTGAAAGGTTTGGCAAGTATCGCGCTATATACGTTCATCTCGCGTACAATTCCGAAAGGGTCGGTCCTCGAGTTATATTCTTCAAAGCCAGCCAGCCGATCGCACGTGGCTTGTTCTGTTATTTAATATTTAGAACATTGCAGTAAAACAAATCATATTGCAATAAAACGAACTAAATACTAAAACGTTTTTGGACTCGTAGCTTCGCACAAAATCTGTTGATCTCCAAATTTTTAAAGATAAGACTTTCGGTTACTTGAATTAGATATCTTATCTCCAAGTTGGTTGGCTTTCTAGTGGGGCGTAGAAAAAATTTGCATTGTGTGATTTTGGAGACAAATTAAAACTCCAATTGTGTGGGGAATTGTGCGGGATTAAGGAGGTTCTTGCCACTGAAGTTCTAAAAAATCTGTATTGACGATAGTTAAGCCAAATTTATTTCACTAGTAGTTCAAATGTACCTAGCAGTCTTGGAAATTTCACGAACTAGTTGAGTGCAAAACCAAACAAAACAGAATGTCGCATCTACTCTTATAAACAAGTCCCTTTTAAAACATACTCCTACCTTTATTCAATAAAAATATTTAGCTTGGATATTTCTTCATGAACTGCATCAAGGATCGCACATTCTCGGAAGTTGTCCGCAAAAAACACAACTTGAAAGTTTATGCAAGTATGTGCAATGTAAATTGACGCCTCATTGGACTGTTGTTTTGGAAAAGCCATCACTTTCCAAGGAGATATGATGTTTGGCTGCATGATTCACTCGGATCGCCCTCGAGAAGTAAAAGAACTTCCTACAATTTCTGCTAGCATAGTAATCGCCATTAGTTGAAAAAGACCTGTAAAATTCTTTGCAAACAAGTTTTTCATAAATGCGTAACAGAGCTGTGCTTGATTCTTGAACCAAAATGGTTTAAACTTACAACTTGCGACTGGGTTAGGAGGATACTCAACGAAGCAACTTGAAAAGAAAATACCTCAGCGGAAAATATCACGATTATTTTATTGTGTTTATTATATATTGTGTTCAATACGCGTCCTACTACTCGTAAAGTACGATTTATATTGTGTTCAATACGCGTCCTACTACTCGTAAAGTACGATTTGGTACTGTGGTACGAAGCCCGAGTTAACGCTCTTAGAGCATCTAGTTTTAGGTAAGTTACTTTGCCCAGCTGCTGAAATTGATCCTTTAAGACTTCTCAAAATTACCGCTTTAAGGCTCCTCTTTAAAATTCCAAATTGCCTATTTAAAGACTCTATAAAATTGACGATTTTAAGACTCTTTAAAATTGCCGATTTTGAGATTACTTAAAATTGCCGATTGTGGAATTCCCATTTTTACGACTTCTGGCTCTTAACATTAAACTTTCAAGGTCTTCAAAATTCCATTTTTTAAACCTTTTTTTAAAACGGTTTCAGGCTCCTTAAAAGTCTTACCTTTAAGACTCGGTCAAAATGTTGAATGTACTGGCCACTTAGAAAGACAAAACACAACGACAAATTATAAGTGGCTTATTTATTTCAGTGTTGGAATTGGTCTTTACTATACTCATTACCCACAAACTTTAAAAGTTTACAACTGCATTGTACGCTTATACGTACCCTTTTGATAAACTCTATGGAAAAAATTACCCGACATTGAAATGACAATATTCTTTCTTAAAAATTGTAAAAAAGACAAAGAGAAATAAACTAATTGATTTGAAAGTCAAGTAGAAGCATTATTCCTCTGCGTGCCCGCGGAAGCCTGCTCGTAGCAGGTTCAACTATGCCGGATTGATCTGCGAGAAAGGGGTCAGACAAAACAGCATCCTGGCTCTCCAGGTTGCAGGTTGGGCTTGG